>JAQMYJ010000033.1:34976356-34987015 GCA_030014305.1 Clarias laeviceps | reverse complement strand
ACATGTAAACCTGTTTTAAGAGACTCATTAAGCAATATTAGCAACCTTTAAAATGGCATAATAGGGGCACTTTAATGGATTTACTGATGTAGAGATCACTCATCCTGTGTATGAATAGGGTTTTTGATTCATCTTAAATAACGATGCCAAAACTGCCTTCCCTGTTGCAGTAATAGAAATTCAAGCATGCCTTCAATATAGTGACATTTTTCTTATTTGATGATATGATATTTTTTTTATTATTATTTTTAAAGTTTTCAAATAAGTGTTTAGTAAAAAATGTACAAAAGGCTGGAGCTACTGGTCCTACATGTCGTCCAGAATTGCAAAAGGGTGAATACAAATATTGAGAATTTTATATATTTTTCCCCTAGTAGAAATATGAACTTCTTTTGACGGTACTGTTTTATTTTCCTGTTAGACAGACTGCAGTCACTTCACACTCGCTACATAATGCTAAAAACACTGGTACATTTTTTTAAATATAAATTTACATTTAGGTTAGTCCTCTTTTGTGTTTCTCTTTGGACTTTGATGTTCAGTCATAATGCAGCTCTGCTTCTGCTCGCTGTCCACTGTTCAAACCTCGAGAAAACCATTATGTTTCCTAGCAACATGACACATGGTACACACAGTAATGAGCAATGAGGCACACAAGTACGAAAATATCTCACCTGTTAGTTCTACAGTCAGGGTGAAAAATGAGCAGAATTAAAGAAAATAGTTGCTGCCCAGACTGCCTTTTTAAGGTTCACTTTATTACTAGATGTAATTAACCCTCCTCTTGTGTTCCTGTCCAATTTCCTATTTTCTAAGTTACAATCAGAGTTGTTAGGGTCACAGTTTATATGATGAGACAGGCTGGTTTTGGAGGATAAAAGGGAAAAGAAAAAAAAAAAAAGAAAAAAAGGTTTGGAGCTCTTTTTATACTAGTCTACAGCTGCAAAGATCTGGAGTTAAAACTAATCAATTTTTGCAAACTAATAGAATTTGTAAGTGCAGAAAGTGTATTAGTAATGATGTTCAAGTCAATCCGGGACGTTTGATTGTGCAGAAGACACAATTATGCGCTGCAAAATAAAGACATCTTAGGAAGTGAAATATTCTTGAATCCAGCCAAATATATCTATAATTTCAACACAACCAAATATAAGATTATTAAGCTCATTTCTAGTCAAATGTTAGTAAAACTGCAAAGCAAAAAAAAAAATGAATTGTTCTATTGGCTGATAATTAAAAAATAAAGAATGATAAATTTTTTTCACACGTTACAAGTTTTTGTCGGAGAGTGAAAAAACTCCCTTTATTTCTCTATATAATCCCCGGCTGCACTAATCCAGCGTTTCACTAGTGCGTGGATACCATCAAGGTAGACCTTTTACTCAGTAAACACTGGCCTCCCAGGAACTCCTTTAATGGCCCAAACATGTGGAAATGTCTTGGATTGAGGTCAGGACTGTACGGGGATGTGGCAATAACTCCCAGCCGAGTTCCTGTAATGTACAAGTGGTGTCGGTGAATAATTGTGTGTACAGTTCACACAGACAGATACGTCTCTTCCACTTTCCTTCAAAGTCAAGGCTCCACTCTCTGAATGTTCATGGGAACGACTGCAGTGAGCTCCGAGCCTCCTCGGCCATGTACAGGGTGATGAATACAAGGCAAAACAAGAATTCATTCATTCATGCCAGGGAAACTTGATTCCCACAAATCTTCCACAATCTTCTCATTGACAGAGGGAGATTTGACCTGGCAACCCATTTTATAATTTTATCCCCAATCTGACACCCTGAGGGACAAAGACAGGGAAGAAAAAAAAAACAAAAAAACAAGCACCCTGTGTAAGTGCAGAAAATACATTTGCAAGGCACACACTCATTCTCTCACGCATGAACACACTTATACACACAAATCAGCTTGAGTGAACCTGCTGGATTTGGAAATTATGGATTTGGATTTAAAACTATGTGGCAAAAGATTAATTTTGCACTCTTTGCAAGGGAGGTAAGGTTGTGTTGTTTGTGTCACTATTTACTTTCATTTGAAACATTTAAAGTATGATTAAATATCTAATGCTTAAAAAGCAAGGATCTTGAATAAGCTTTGGCAAAGCATTTGATAATACCAGCCTTGATCCTCACTCAAGGTTTTTCTCTGGTCTCTGCTGTACTGCCCTCCAATGGAAACATAAATTGATCCTATGTTCTTCAGAAATAAGTAGTATAATGTCATTTGAGTGATGCTTATTTACCATAAATTCCATACAGCAAAGTCAATCCTGTGATTTATTGGGTTTGCTTAAAAGGGCAATGCAACAATAGTTGATGACAAATTTGTGAACAGTTTTATGAACAGTTTAAAGTTGCGCTGAGTGGAAAAAATTGCAGAACACAACACAACACCACACCTATTTACTGTAATAACACCCTATTTGTTTTCTTACAGCTGTTTTAAGATAGAAGAGTTATACAAAGAACAAAACAAACTTCATTACTACAATGACTTTAAAGACGAATAAAGAAAATAGCACTGTTCATACAGTTTAAAAAAGACAAGTTTAAAGACATTTAAAAAAAAACAATTTAACCTGAGCAGAAACCTCATTTCCCCTCTCGTCTGTTCCAAGCATTCAGCATCCAGTATACTCTAAAAAAAATCAACAAAAAGCATTTATCTAAAGTCAATCTCGATCAGTATTTTATTGCTTTAGTTTTTGCTTTAGGTTTGTAATGTTTCAGTAAGATCAGAAAGGTTCACTGGACACATTTTCTACTTCAAAATAAAAACTGATCCTTTAAACAGCTCTTTGTTATAAAGTCTGTATGAAGTTCCAGGCAGATTTTATTTAATAATGACGTAGAAAATTATGATCAGACATTATAAGGTTTTTCGCATGGTTCTTCAGAGGGGTAGCGCTACAAACAAAACCATAATCCTTTTGTCAATTAACATTTCGTTTCATTTGTGATCATGACACCTGGGACTACTCATGAAGCAATGTAACAAAAACATTTGTCATTTCTTTCTTTAGTCCATATTTTCTATCCCTTTGGATTTGAAGCTAGGAGTTTTAAGGCACCTCAGTCGTTATGATATTTTCTACTTGACGCTATTGAAAACTGACCTTGACCTTAAAGGTGTGAGCTACATGCTAGTAATTTTAATTAACTGACTGAGGAGAACAGAAATTTGACTGAGATAATTACATGGTCAAATTTGTAGAATTTTGGGTAGATTATGGCACAATATAGAATGCGTGTCTAAGAAGGATGTTCATTTCATTTCTCAAATCAGCGCTGTGGATCGTCTTTTGTTTAATGGCAGAATTTTTAACTTATAACTAACTGTAATTATTGGAGAAGAGGGTGCTGTATGAGGGGCATTTTAAAAATAAATAAATGGTGAATTGCATATGCTGGTTATATTGTGCACTGGTGATGATATTTCTCCATAAAACATGAATTTGTTTACATGTAGTACTGCATTTTCTAAAGATTTTCTGACTCATTCAGGTGTACAGTACATTAAAACGTTATCGCTTCACTGAGAGCTTCTGTCTTCCTGTTACACCACCAGTGAGAGAAAGTGGCAAAAAATTAATAAAAAAACAAATAATGATGGTTGTGTTCTTTGTCTGCAGCTCATCCCGTCTTACCTTCCGTTTGCTTTCAAAGTATGTACAACTTCTTCTTCACAAAGACGCGGCTCCGCAAAGTCAAATCCAGTGAATGAAATTGATTTTGAATTTAATTAGATCTTCTGCCAGACAGCCGTCCATTGGGGTTCTGTGGAATACACTCCAAGCTGGACAGAAGCCAGAGATGTTATTGGAGAAGGGAAGAGAAGGGAAGACGCAATGGAAGTGAGCGAGAGTTGATGGTATCTTAATTAAAGGTTAAATAACATTCGAGTGACACTCAATTTATATTTAGTATTTATGAATTCATAATAAAGGTCTGCTGAACGATGATGAATATATATCGTCCCATTGGAATTATAAGGTTCTATCTGCATTCTGAATGGTTTTCAGATATTGAGCTTAAATGGTTGAGTATGGTTGAGTGCTGTGCTTTTTCATTTTCCAAATAAAAGCCTAAAAAAAGGCATATAATTTAAAATATATTCGCTGTTACAGAATATGAACATGTGAATAACTCGATTTTGATAGATTTTGCCAAATAGAACTTCATAATTCCAAGGGGACAAAATCAGGCAGGCTCATAAATTTTGGAACAAATATAAATATTTTTTTGGAATTTAGTCTCTGTATCACCACAATACATTTGAAATGAAGCACTCAAGATATGAGCGAACTCAAGGCTTTCATTCAAGGTGTTTGACAAAAGTGTGGCATTAACGATTTAGCTGTTACACACCCTTTCTCTCACACACATACACACACACTTTTTGTTCTCAGCATTTGCCCTATGGCCTTCTGCTGGTGCGAGCCTGTAACAGTACATGTAGGTAGAGAATTTAAAAGCAATCTTTATCATATATCATCCTACATCAACAGTAAAATCTATGGTAACTCCCATTGTTCAAAGACGCAGGCAGGTAACTGATTGCAAATATTCTTAAAATTCTTAACTATGTATCTTAAAACTGTTCCATGTATCTGATTTTTTTTTTTTTTTTTTTAAACATGCTTAAATAATGTCAGGCAAATCAGGAAAATCTAAGCCTATAATTTTTAAGTTGTGAAGCATTTTATTTGTTGCTTTTATTCCTTCCAAAGCTAGTAAGAGTACATCTGAAACGATAGAGAGAAAAAAACAAACCAAAAGAAAATGGTATTAATGCATGCCTAGTTTTAAATGTCAAACTTTGAGGAGATTCAATAAATTTCTTAGCAGAGCCCTGGCTTATTTACAATGTGTCTGAGGTTTTGCCCAAGTTTTTTCTTTAGTTCTGTCATGTCCGGTTTCTAGCTGCAGCCAGCCTAAAAGGATAATAAAAGTCTAACCTGGGCTTCATTCAAACCATGGAACCAGACACATCTGTCTGAACTCATCAACAGATGCCTGAAATCAGCTAGCAAGAGAGTAGAGAAAAATACTGTGTTTCTCTTTATAGAAACAGAAGGCAGGATATTTATTGAAATTTTCAGCTACACATGGCTGTAGAGTCATCAGGATTAGCATTCTTACAGTGAAACCATGCACAGCTGCATCATCCAGAAGATCTATGAACAAATGGCAATGAGGGATGGAAACTAACGACTGATGCCAGAGAAGACCATGGCATCTCCTGGCACGGTGATAACACACAGATGCACAACACACCAGCAGATGCAGGGAGTCTAATGCCAGCCACATCTCCATTACAGACTCCATTACTAACTCTATTACTGAGCAGGAAAGAAAGAGGAAGAGATCTGTTTGGTGTTTACAAAAACTGGAAAGACATGGAAGACTGATGGCTGTGATGGTAGATAAATGATTTAAGACTTTGTGATTGTGAACTAATCCTTATCTGAAAGTTTACTTAACTCATGCATATTAACTAGAAACCTATTATTTCAAATAGAGATTATTTTTGTAATTAACACTTTTCTGCATTAACTGAAATTGTAATTACTGTGTATATTTAGATATATTGCGTAATATACTGTACATATTTCCTAACGGTGTAAATTCCGAAATTTATAGTCAGTACCCTACTTTATGTACTATATATAATTGTTCCTAACTTCTTGGTTCATTACTTCCTAATTAAACTTAAACAATAGGATTGCACTAAAAGTTTAGCCAATAAAGTTTAATAAAAAGTCAAATCAAAAAACTTTTCATTCATTTATTTGTATACCAATAGATATGATCAGAGATTCTCTGAAATTCTCTGGTCAGAAATTAATCATACCCTATTCCTAATCTTAGAAAAAAAATCCTTCTTCTGTGAAAGTGCACATGGTTTCACACTCCAGTGACTATAATCAGTTTAATCAATTTAGTTGTAATCAATTAAGGTCTAATAATGTTAAATAATAACCCTGCTCTGAAAAGTATAATTAAGGGGGCAAAGCTATTCTCTGTCACTGTGGCCAAGATGAAAGAACTCATGATCTTCGTATTTGTGTTGTTAATGCTCATAGTGGAAGCAAAAGCTACAAGGCAATTTTAAAAGAACTGGATGTCCCTGTATCAACCATACAGAGTATCAAGTTCAAGATGTTCAACACTGTCAAAAACCTAGTTATGCATGGCAGGAAGCACAAAGTATCTTCTAGAGTTCCTAGAAAGATTTGCTACGATGCAAAGAACAACCTCCGTATCACCACCAAAGCTCTAAGAGACACCCTCAAACAAGCAGGCGAGACGATATCAAGATCCACCATTCAGCGAATCATGCATTGAGGTGGTCTCCATGGACATTGCCCCAGAAAGGCACCACACCTTATCCAGAAACACTGGGATGTGTGTCTGGCCTTTGAGAGGGGTCACCTAGATACTGTAGAGATCTGAACTTCTGGTCATCCATCCTCTGGTCAGATGAGACTAAACTGGAGCTCTTTAAACATATGGATGTTGCCTATGTTCAGTGTAAGAAAGGAGTAGCCTTCAATCCTAAGAATACCATCCCAATGGTCAAGCATGGCGGTGGTCACATCATGCTATGGGGATGCTTCTCTGCCAGTGGTGCAGGTAACCTTGTTAAGATAAATGGTATCATGAAAAAGAAGGACCATGTCAAGATTCTTGATGAAAATCTGGTGGCTTTATCACACAAACTCAACCTGCCAGAGGATAATTCAGTGGTTCAGGGACAACAAAATACAGTAAATGTTCTGTAATTGTAGTGTATTATAAAACTCATTCATCACAGAAGACAACTCAAAAACACTATAAAAATACCTGGGGTATGAATCATTTTGAGCACAACTTTTAAATATATAAAACTATGTTCTATTTTAGGCTATTTATTTCCAGATATGATTTGTGAAACAATTTTATAAGCCAGACCAGACAATAATGATGTGTTGTCAATTATTAAACTTATTTTCATAAATGCTCATTTATTTTTAAATATAAAAAATATCCATAAATTATTAAAGTTCATGCAGCTGTATATCTAATGCTTTTTGGGTCAGAATCACCTAAGTTTTGGATTCAGTCCTTATGATTTTGCTGTATGTCGGGACATCAGCAGCAGCAGCTCCAACAAAAATGATGCCACTCACAAAGATACAAGACCAACAGATATAAATAGCTAAGTATAAATAGAACCCTGAGGCAACAGAGCAGTAAGAAGTATATGATCCCATAAGTTTTACAAGCCTTATATGTAGCCACACCCTAAAAGAGTAACATTTATATACACATACTGTAAGGTATGTGTTTGGTTCTTCATTGTGAACACAAATGGATATACGAGATGTTATCAAAACATTTCAGGAATAGTTTTGTAACACAGCAACAGATGGTAGCACAAGGCTGTCACAGGGAGAGCTGACCTTCATAAGTCAGTGTGCCAAAAGACATCGTACTGTGTACATCAGAAGCTGTGCAACTGCTGCGCTATTCTGACCATGTGCATTACCCATGTCTGTGATTTCTTCATTAACAGTCCGGTCCAGTCTGGTTCGAACAAAGAACATGAAATTCTGCATGAAACTGGGCAAATCTGCCAGAGAGACGTTTAACATGATTCGGCACGTTTTTGGTGATGCTGCAATGAGTCGTTTGAGGTTTTTTGAGTGGGATGCAAGAGCAGAAGAAAATCACTGGAAGATGACAGCAAGAGATCAAGAAGATGAGCTCAACAAGCCCAACCCCCCAAAAATGTTGAAACCATTTGGCAACTTGTGCATGATGATCATCGGAGAACAATTAACAACATTGTTGCCATTGTCAGTGTGTCATATGGCCAACCATCAGAGAACATTTGGAAACCTCAGCAAAGTGATCTTCATGTGAACTAATTCATACTTCAATGCAAAACTCTTTGTGTCCCTATGTTTCCAGGGTTCTATGGTCCCCAGATTTATTTGACACATAATGTGAGCTGGACAATTAGTCTTATGTTTCCAGAGCTCTATGTTCCTCTGGTCTATATACCTCATAATGAAAAACTGAAAAAGACAATCCCCAGCTCACATTGTTTGATGAGACATCCAAAGCTACATTAATTGGTTACCATTTTTTGTTGTGTTTAAAAAGTTTCAAAGCCATGTTTCAGTAAAGAAGATAACATTAAGGACTTATTTTATCTTGAAGTGGGACATTTGTCTCAAATAGGACAGGGTTAATGTTTGTTAACTAAAAAAATTAACTAGGGAACACAGCATTCTAGGAACAAAAGACCATAAGAACATACAATACTGTAGATATGTTACTGCAATTTCTTTTAAAAAGCAACTGTAGTCATAAGCCATCGAAGCAAAACAGTTTGTTTCATATTCAGTCCAAATCTATCTTCATGAAAACAAGGTATGTTCTCTACTTTAAACTGAATTCACTGTAGTCGTCTTTAAAGTAGAGCGTTTATGGAGACCCTGTTGTGCTCTAATCAGAGTTCATTGACAAGCAGGTGTATTTTCTTGTCAGTGATTACACGTTAAGTCCTGTGAAATGTTGGGCATTGTGTGAAAGAGTATAACTGATACAGAAAGTCAATTTTCAAGCACATTGTTAATGCTGTTCTAAGAGCCGCGACTGTGATTATAGGGATTTTTAGTAATGTGTTCTCAACCGAAGAAATCATCATGGATGTAAAGTCCAATGCTTTGTGTTTAAACAAGGTTTTCATCATTATTGTTTCTATGGAAACAGCCAGTTCACAGTCTTGTGAGTCTTGGGCAGTACAGTACACTAACTGTAAAGAACATGTTTATGAAAGAGTCACAGGTAAAGCAGTAACTTTTTTTTGCTTACTTCGGAATCAAGCTGAGGGTGACGGTGCTGAGCGAAAAACTCCCTGAGATGGCAGTAGGAAGAAACCTTCTCAACAGGGAAGGAACCAGACTCAACAGGGAACAGCGGTCTCCATCAGCCGAGGTCAGAAGAGTCTTCATGGTAAAGTGAAACCGTCCTCAGTCACCACACGCATCCCAAACAGATCCATGTGACGAGATCTCCAGCCAGAAGCACCAGGACGTGTCAGAAAGGTCCAAAGGGCAGAGAGGTTCTAGTCACTGACAGCTCACTGACTAATTTTTGTCATTAGTTGACGTCATTCCTTAGGTCTTATGGCACATGGACATTACCTGCTAAAAATGTCATCATATTTTCTGATAAAAAGCTCTAAATAAATAGTTTTTCCTTATAGCGCTTTGCATGTAATATTATGTCCACCGGTCTATCCAGTATCACTATCTTTTCCTTTACAGGTTAACATTCATAAAAAAGATTCATGTGTGGAATTTCTGATTGTTTTCAAAGAAAACCGAATTGTCTTGTTTAGTCTGATGTGATTATATTCCAGCTAGAAATGCAAGTTCGATTTACTCCTTTTTAGCTACAACTGCAAAGAAATGAGCTTGATGTTCATGGCGATGGCGATCTCCTCCTCTAGAGAGATCAGACAGTGTTATTATGAGTACAACATTATTTTTCATCAAGCTGTAAAATACCTGCAAGGCCCCAGGCTCAGTGACGGAAAGTAATTTAACTTGCTGTCTGCCTGTGCTATTTATTGAACTGCTTCTCATCTACAGGCCTGAAGATCAGACATGACGCAATGCACGGTTTTGTGAAGGTTTTTCTTTTTTTGTCCCTGCATCTGAAAAAAAAAGCTCTGAAATGTTGATAATTGATATAGTGTGTGACGGGGAATTCATTTCAGTTTGGTGACAGAGAGTTTGCCGACATCGAGTGTAAGTGTATTGAAGCACGCTGGCTTGAAGCGACATCATTGACTAAGGGAACAATGGAACATTCTGTGAAGAAAAAGAACATTTTTTTTTTTTGAAAATGCTCCCACAGGGCATTCTGTGTAATCTGCAGCTTTGCAAGTCCGAACTGAGATAGAAGAAACTTTTAGATTCAACCTGAAGAGACATTCTAGCCACATATTTTATATCTCAATATGAGAGTAGACCAGATACTGTAATTACTAAATTCATAAATATGCAGTAAATCAAGAATTGACGTGTAAGTATTATGTGTATTTATTAAAATCTTTTTTTAAAAAGTGTGAAGTATAATGTAAAAGATTCAGTTTTTTTACTGAACTATTTACAAAATGTTGTATACATAAATCTTAATGTCATATAGATGAAAAACTAAACACTGTATACAGTATATACTTTTTTAAGGTAAGTCTTTATATTGTGTAGTTTGTACATTTGTACAAGGGGAAGCCAAAAAATTTAGTTATTTTTGTATTTATTTTATTTCATTTTTAGAAAAGATTTTCAAACATAATCTCCTTGCTTTTCAATACACTTTGTCCATCTGTCAACAGCCACGAATGCACCGCTGTCTTCTGTTCTTCATCAGAACTGAATCTCCATCCTTGTAGGACTGCTTTCAGGGGACCAAACAGCTAAAAGTCTGATGGAGCAAGATCAGGACGTTTTTTTTTTTTTTTTGGATTTTTCCCCGATTTTTCTCCCTAATTTAGTCGTGTCCAATTCCTCCCTGTCACTAGGGGGCTCCCACATTAAGCTTCTACTACCACTCAGTCGGGAGGGCCGCAGACTATCACGTGTTTCCTCCG
>JAQMYJ010000033.1:34952839-34967868 GCA_030014305.1 Clarias laeviceps | reverse complement strand
GCATCAATAACTTTCATTTTCAGAGTCTTACACAGCTGCTTAGAGGAACCCATGGTTGTTGAGTGTCCGCAAGTGTGCGCACAAGGTTTGGAGAGTCAAAGTATTTGTAAAGCTTTGAAATTGGCATTTACTAATTACAGCTGTTGAGTTGCATCAGATCTAACGAGCTGATTAAGGTCTGAAACCTTGTAAAAAGAATCCGAGACTCTGGAACTCATAGGGTGCCCAAACTTTTTCACAGTGTCATAATGTTTTTATTTTAATTTTTGTTAAATTTATGGCATAAGAAGTAACAACTGTATGCATCAATGCTTGCTGAAAATATTGTGAATTTTTTTTATATTTTCAAAAGAGTCTGTGTTAACATCTTTTCAATTAAAAAATCATCAAAAATCTGTTATTTATCAAGGGGTGCGCAAACTTTTTCATAATACTGTATATATTTGCTTCAAAATTCAAGCCTTCCATAGATTTTTCTATTACGCAATGCTTTATTCATTTCTATAGACCTCTATAATATGCATTAGGTATCTATAGAACTTTCCCTTCAAGATAGATTTTTTATTCACTTTTTAGAACACTTGATCTGCAATAGGTATAGAACTTTTCTTTCAAGATGCATCCTTTATAGTATTTTTTTCATGTCTCTAGAACTTTGTAGGCCAGCAATACTTTTATAGAACTTCTGTCTCAACATGCATGTTTCATGATTTCTTTTTTTTTAACTTACTTCTATAGATATCTATATACCTGCAATAGAACTCCAATGAACTTCTGATTTAAAATGACTGTTCTATTGAATTGGGTATTTACTTTTATGGAACCCTACAGATATGCAGTAGGATTTTATAGAGCTTTGAGACACATATTCTATAGAATTTGTAGTCACTTCCGTAAAACTCTGTAGAAAACTTCAGCTTCAAGATATATGTTTCATAGAATGTTTTATAGACCTCTATAGACATCTATAGAACTCTGTTGGCTTGCATTAGAATTCTATAGACCGTATGCTTTTAAGATAAATCTTGTATAATTTTCTTACTCACTTTTAAAGAACTCTCTAGAACATTTGATTTAAGTTATACAGTATATATACTCTGATATAGTGATATAGAACTTTATAGACGTGCAATAGAATCATATAGAACATTCGCTTTAGGATGCATGTTGTATAGATATTTTACTCATTATTATAAAACACTGTACACCTGCATTAGGACACCATACTGTACAGCTCCTACTTCGGGATGCATGTTATATAGCATTTTTACTAACTTCTACAGAACTCTATAGACATGCACTATATATCTATCGAACTTCTGCTTCGGGATGCATGTTGTATTGCCATTTTGTGCTCACTATCTACTGTATAGAACTCTGTAGGCCTGCAATAGATCTCTACACAACTTTGCACTGACTTGGTTTTGTAGAACTGTAGGGAATTTCTGACAATAAATGTATCTTCTGTTGAACTTTTATTTTGTTTACAACTTTTTCCTCTTAAACAAATCCCATAAGCTATTTAGAATTCTCTTTTATCTGCACTGCTATAAATATCTCTAAGTTACATAAGAGCTCTTCTTGTTTGTCACAATAATTTAAAATGTTCAGTCTTTGATGGATTATAGATTCTCTTTTATTTCTTCATTTTCATCTCGTGAGATCTGCACACAGACATGTTTCGATTAATTGGAGCAAAGCCTGCAGCCATTTCTTGGTTCTTTTACACCCATTCTATTCCTTTCACGCTGGGTTGATCACATTTTCTTGTCATTATCATGTCATTTTGTTGACAATGGGTTAGAAGAAGTTAGTCTTGACTGAGTATTAATTAATGAGGTGCAGGCAGTGGAGACAAAGAATTTCATAACCAGCAAAAGTCAATCCTTACTTAATACTTCAAGGCAAGAGGGTAGGTCCCCTGGTAAACTATTGGCTAGAATATTGTGCTTTCACCACTGGGGCCTGGACCCAACACAACAGAAGCCATTGGGGGGTGGGGGGGGGGAATGGGGGTTACACAAGCCAGTGGAGTCTTAGGGTTGGGTCAGTAATGGGGGTTTGTGTCAGGAAGTGCACCTTTACATTTACTCACCACTCAACCATTTTTTACAACACTTTCTACAAAACTCCTTTTCTCATTGGTTCTACAGAACTTCTATGGGATTTTAAATTTTTTTTGCTATACACATTCTATAGACATTTTTTGAAGGGAGGTCAACTACTTACGTATGTGTGGAATTTCAATTATGAATCAAAATCAGTCCAATTAAAAGTCCACACCATGACTGAAATTTGGAGTTCTGCTTAGGCATAGGTTTTATTAGGACTGTACTGGTTAGTCTAAACCAGCTTTAGGTCATTACTCAATTGCTATCAGGTCATATGACAGAATGACAAACTTGCCCTTGGCAGGGCCATGCTGTTTTGTGTCGACCATCTTCACAGGAAATCGTTCGTGATGCATTAGTTTGGAGTGTGATTCCCTCTGACACCGTGCTTCCTCATATTCAGGGCCAAGGCAATGAACCTGACTGAACTTATTTAAATGTCTGCGTGCCTTTGAAGTCTGCTGACAAAGAGCCTTTATTTTCTCTTTGACAGACTCATAGGTTTCTGGAAAAGCCAGAATGCCTCCAGGCCCATTCACCATCATTTCTCCTTCCTCTCTGATCACTCTTCCTCGCCTTTCAAATTCACCCTTGAAGTAGCCTGAAAGACAACATGCAACGGGATGTCGCTTCACACCACTTCCCGCTCCGGAATGCCAATAAAGTTCTCCCCCGCCTTTCCCATCTCGCTCTGTTTGGACAGGGTGTGCATGCTTCAGCGGCGGCATCTCAAATGACTGCCTGCGAAAATGAACGAGCGCTGCCGGGTCACAGAATCAAGCTCGTAATTAGAGGCAGAGTTAGCCGAGCATAAACACACGCATCTCCAACCGAGCCCAGTCCAGGTGCCATTATCTCCCGGTTCAAAGATCAAGGGTTTGTCTTTGGAGTTTTTAACGACGCCTGTGTGCCGCTCATGCAAGGTAATGAATCGTTAGCTGATGTGTTGGCCATAATGAGCCAGTTCCCACCTATTGCTTTCATTTACTGTGTGTTATGGAGGGTGATGAAGACGTGGTTGAGTGGAGATGATGAGGATTTACCTCCACAAGGTTGTGAGTACGACTTCAATTAGGCTGATTTGCTACTTCAAAACAGGATCAATAGCTACAGTAAGCTCTAAATGCCTGTAAAGACTCCGACCATCGTTGATCAGCTAACACTGAGCTGCTCCGTGGCTTAATAAGTAAAGCTTATAGCCACAAGCATTATACTTCAAACACAGTCTTAAACACTGTACGATGACCTGTTATCTATAAATGTGGACGATTGACCGATTGAAATCCTTCTCAATCAAACTCGGGTAGGAGGTGTAGCATAAATATTAAGGTGTAAGTTTGTCATGCTGTCATGTGACCTGATAGCAATTGAGTAATGACCTGAAGCTGGTTTAGACTAGCCAGTACGGTCACCATAAAACCTACACCTAATGAAGTGGACTTTCAGTTGGACTGATTTTGAGTCGATTTTGAGAATTGAGAATTGGTAGTAAAAATCTCGACCAAAAACAATGCTCTATAGAAATCCTACAACAAAGTCTATAGAACATAAATAGCAAAAACTTTTTAAAATCCTATAGACTCCACGCGGATGTGGTTTCTGTGGTGTATGATGCGTTGCTACCTACAGTATAAACGTGGGCTGTAAACTTCTTGCCATCTTTCTCACTCAGCCACAGATAGGACATGTGGCTTCAATATTAAAGATGGAGTTTTTATATAAGAAGGGATTTAAATGATTTGAAAAGGGTATTTGAGATATGTCACCTCACACTTCATTCATTATCTCCCTCATTGTCTATATCATGCATCCTGTACAGGGTCACAGGGGGCCGAGAGTCGATCCCAGGAGGCTCACACACAGTACAGGCAATTTGGAAATGCCAATCACTCTCATCTGCATGTCTTTAGATGGAAGGAAAGCAGAGTACCCAGAGGAAACTCACCAAGCACGGGGAGAGCATGCAAACTCCACACACACACACACACACACACAAACCGGGACTCAAACCCTTAACCCTGAGGATACAGTGCTAACCACTATGTGTCCATACTGCTTCACATGCTACAATGCTGTTAACATGTGGAATCTGCTGGATCAGAAGGTTGTTTATTAGTGTTCTATAACAGCATGTGTTTTTTATTATCATTTCTGTAGTGACTGCTCATTCACAAGGACTTGTTCGGTGATGTGGTGAAGTTTTCAGTAACTGTACAGTGTATCATGTAGGAAAGGCGTCTCCAGTGTCAGTGCTTTATAACAGTCAGAGACAAAGATGTAACTTTTAGATTTGCCACAGCATCCGGAGGTTTTTTTTTGCACTTTGTTGTTTCTTAATAATGTTACTTTCTTATATCATCTGTAAGATACTGTAAGCATAATAAAACAGAAAATAAGATCAAATCTGACAATAAATGGATAAAAAAGTCATTATTGACACATTGCTGTTGTATTAAAGGAATAAAACTACGCAAATAACTTTACTGATTATTCTTGATTATTTTCCTACGACAGCATAATTTGTTCTAATTTCTGTTATTACCATTTATGTAAGATCATTTTTCCTTTCAAACCAACACAAGCTCCTCCTCAATTTCTATAACTAAAAGGTCATTGCATTTTATCTCCAGCCATTTTAACCATTTCATCCCTGTTCCTCGATGTGGCACATAGCTTACTTCAATGCGGTCTGATCAATACCGTTGCGAGATGTTTCGGGTTCGTCCACAGAGCTCGGTTATCTCATCAGACAGCCGAGTTCCTGAATCTATAGGTCACGCTGTGTTTACTATAGTGCTCCGGCTGTGCATTAGTATGGGTGAGATGGGGCTTCTGAAGCCTGCCACTGCCTAGCAATAAGGCTCTACTCACATTTTGGGCTGATTTCACGGTGGAGTGTGTGAGCCGCCTCCCTTACACACACACATACGCACACAGCCACACGCACACCATGTTCAGCAGTAGAGATGCTTTTCTTTTCTTTTCTTTTTTGAAGTCTCAAAGGGCCACTCGATGTCTTTTCCAGGCAGCTCGATTGTAAAAGATATTTCTTTGAAGATTTTTGGGAGGAAAATATCACAAGGAAATAAATAAAAAGATGAAACAAAGTAAAACCTCCAACGTCAGAAATGTGTGGAGCACCGGTAATGCTCTCCAAAGTCCATTAGACTGCTGCAGTGGATCTCGCGTGTGTGTGTGTGTGTGTGTGTGTGTGTGTGTGTGTGTGTATTATTGACCCTGATTCACTGAAGGTTGTCTGTTGTGTTGGCTGCGCCTCGCGTACACACACACACACACACACACACACACACACACACACACACACACACACACACAGACAACCATTCTGTATATTTTTCATGGCTGGTTTTTACTGTTTATTGTGATCACTGACATAAAAACTATCATAAACCTCGAGCTGGTTTGCTTTAAAACTCATCTGCTTTTATGGCTGAATATATTTCACATTAGAGCTTTTTGGACATTTTTATTTCACAGATCTTTAAGACCACACTAAATTGAAACTAGCCCAAAATCCAGTCATTGGGAAAAAAAAAAAACGAACGTTTCCCCTTTTTTTTTTTTTTTTTCTTAGCATTTGCACTGAAACAAAGGTCACCATGGTGTGCATGCATTTCTAAAGCACGGATCATATCCACACCTCAATCCCCCTGTACCTCTCCAAATTTTTGCAGTATGCACTATATCCAGTTCCAGATTCCCTCTTTTCTATAACAATAAGCTCCACTCCTTTGGGAATGCTTTCCACTCGATTGTGGAGCACGGGAGTGGGGATTTGAGTGTTAGTGAGGTCAGGTGCTGATGTTGGGAATGTGAGGATGCTCCAGTTCCAATTCTTAACTGCGGTTTAGTTTAATCAGGGCTTTGTCTAAGATGCTTACTGTACATATATTTGCAAAAGTATTTGCTTGCCTGCCTTCACATGAATATGAACTTGAGTAACATCCAATTCTTAATCTATATGGATTTAATATAATGTTGGCCCCGCCCCCTTTGCAGCTATAAATGCTTCAATTCTTCTGGAAAGACTTTCCACAAGGTTTAGGAGTGTGTTTATGGGAGTTGTTGGCGATGCTTCCAGAAGTGCATTTGTGAGGTGAGACACTGATGTTGGATGTGAAGGCCTGTCTTACAGTCTCCTCTCTAATTCATCCCAAAGTTAGGAGAAAACCTAGTGGCAACATTGGTGAGGAAAAAAAACCCTCAGGCAACATAAGAAAGAAACCTTGATAAGGAAGGTAAGATTGGTAAGCAGACTCATAAGGGTAGATACCAGTGAATGTTAGGTCAGAAAGTAGACCTGTCTAACCAGGAACATATGAGTTTTTGATTAGTTTATGAGAATACTGTAGGCAACAGAGACATTTCTGAATTTGTTTCAAATTAAATTCTGTTGTATCGATCTAATGTTTATTGATGCAGACTTGGGTGAAACCTGTTCATGGAAATATCGAGTAAATAACATCATACATTTATAATTTATTAACGTTTTCCTTTTACATAATATAGATTTTTTTTTGCACTGAATAATTGAATAAAGATTTATTTTTAATGAAGTTGAATCTCAGTAGTGACTATTTCAATTTCAACAGATCCTGTAATCAGTGGACAAATCCATATTTCTGAACTCAGCAGTGCAGTCTCCTAATTAAGAGTTAATCTAAAACCCTTAAACGCTGGTGTGTAACTCAGTAATCAGGAAGAAAAGACAAAAAATAAAAACCCATACAGAGGTGTATAGCTAAGTAATATCTTTAAATATGAATTTACTGTGCTTAGTAATGAACCCATATACAAAGACAAATTGAACAGTAAACACAGGATTACAGTAACGTATTTAAAGAACAACCCGCTGTGTGTTTGTGTGCGTTTGTGCTAAAGGTTAGGAAATCGGGAAGTGTTTTTAAATGGGTAAACGTATTGTTCCTTTCCTGTTCAGAGACGTGCAAGACGTCTGCTAATTAGACACCACTGCAGGATGAACGATATGCAGAAGTAATTAATTGAACAAGCTCAGACTCATCAAACATTCATTTTAACCCCTGTGTGGGGTGTAATTATAACTCTCCATCTTCTCACTTTTTTTCCCTTTTTGCTATGATTACTCCAGACGGAATATGCATTTTTCTCCAATATCTCAAAATGTCTCAAATATCTATGAGCTATTAAAAAGGTATAAATCTTCATCTTTCAACACCATTACAGTATGTGCAAAACAGAAATCATACAAAAATGAATAAAAATTATTAAAAATAAATGTCTACTCTGCAACACATTAAAATATTTACCGCTCCAGGGTCCAGGGGTGAATCCAGAGCTCAGGTGGCTGTTCAACCTCTTGGTTGTCCTTTTTTTTTTTTTTTACTTCTTTCAAAAACAATATACAATAATGAGTCAAAAATGATCCGCACTTTAGCTGTAGAATTTATTTTAATTAACTTTTTTTAAAAAAAAAAAAGCCAAACTTTTTTGACAATCTCCTCACTTTTCAATACAATTTGTGAGGATGTTTTACAACAAAGTTTTACAGAGAGTCGACAGTGTGGGCGTTTAATCCAAGGTTTAGGCTTTTCAAAAGTGTTTCACTGTAACAAGCACTGGTTATTGTTGAACCTTTTCTCTGATAATGTTCCAATACTGGCCCTTGAGAATCCCCCCAAAAAATTTAAGCATTGATGAATTTTCCAGCTGATGGTTGACTTTTGAAATTTTTCTCAGTCTGTGATTGAGGATGTTTCTGTTCGTTTACTCTCAGGCTTGTAGTGATGAATTTGTGTCTCATCACCAGTAATGTTTCTCTTTAAGAAACTTTTACCTGTCCAAATGTTGTTTGCAGATGTCCAAACGCTTCTGTTTATGTTCTTCCATAACCTGTTTCAGCAGGTACACCCTCACAAAAAAATTATTACTGGACGCTGCACTTCTTTCACTCAAATCACAAGTGCGGCGTCCATTTTTGCTTACACTGCAGTTACAAATGAACTGATGCAACACGTTCACACCTGCACAGCAATGACTGGGGAGACAGGAAAGAACTTATGAGACAGAAATTTTAAATATAACTGGAGTGAGGATCATTTTTGACTCACCGTCATATGAGGTGGGTAAGTAAGACCAGATTCATACATTCACCTGTATAAGAATGCGTAGGTCCAACTTATGCCCCCAAAACAACTCTGAGATGTCAATGGCTGGACCCACACTGAAGGTGTGTGTGTATCTGGCAGCAATCCCTGCATAGTACATCCTTTAAATCATATAGGTTTGTGGTTTGGCCTCCATGGATAGAACTTATTTGTCCAGCACATTCTACAAATTCTTAGATTGAGATCTGGAGAATTTGGAGGCCAACAACACCTTAAATTCATTGCTGTGTTCCTCTAAACGTTCTTGAATAGTGTTTGCAGTGTGTCAGGACCCATTATCCTGCTGTAAGAGGCACAGCCATGAGTATACTGTTGCCAGGAAAGGGGTGGGCATGATCTCAGCATGATCTCATGTTTCGGTAGGTGGCATGTGTCAAAGTAACATCCACATTAATGGCAGGATCTGCATTTTACCAAGCAGAACTTCGCTCAGAGAATCGCAATGCCTCTGCCAGCTTGGCAATTTTATAATGCGTCCTATGATCCCAGAATTCATCAGACCAGATCATTTTCCATTTTTAATAGTAATAAGAATCAATGGCATTTACTTCACCTGTCAGTGGTTTTAATTTTATGGCTGATTGGTTTAAATGGTGATAAACTATTGCATAACAGTAGAGAAATGGAAATGCAGAAAAACTCATTTATTTATCTTCAGTAACCATAACTTTAACAGTAACGTCATTATAAACAACAAAATAAAATTCCTAAGAAAAATGAGCATTTGTATAGACTGGACTATGAGGTGGGTTCTTCTTGGGTTTTATTTTAAAGCTCTTGTTCACAGTGTGGATCGTTGCAGTGGATTCAGAAGTGGTGCAGCACTACATTTTCGTGATTAGATAACAGTAGGCTCATGTTGCCAGATAAATGTCTTGAAATCATCTCTGCTGTTACAGTACGTTGGTGTAATGAGCCACCTAAAGCAATAAACCCATTCAGTGGGTTGTAGGACATCCTGGTGATCGTACCTCTAACTGATAAGCCGTACCCTGCTACATTTAGACATACTGTATGTGCAGCCTAAATTACTAGAGTTTTTTGGCTACCAGTTGCCCTGTTATGCTGTTATACAAAATATGAATGCTGTTAAGTGTAAAAACGACTGAGCTACAGTTTCAGGTTTTTGCTATTTTATGATAGAATTCTATAGTGAATGATTTGATCTCTAACCTGTAATAGTGTCTCCTCCAGTTAAAACACACACTTATACAGCTCAGTGAGTATCAGTTCTACAACATCAGGCCATAACAGGTTTTATATTGTTGGCCCTTTTTAACTCGACTGCTGTTACGGAGAGCTGACTTTTTGTCAGGGAGGAAACATTTCATTTGTAGTGGCAGCATCATAATCTTCAAGCTGTGATTTACTCTTATGTTTTGTCTATTTTGCCCTACTAAATGTCCAGTTTGCAGAAAGAGATACAATGCAAATAGAATACAGCTGATTATTTTATAATAGCCGTTGTATGGTTTTGGTCACAGTGGAGCTTGAAAATATTAAACTTTCCTGAAAAGCACTGAGTGATATATCAGGCGCTTTTTACCTCCTGCCTATTTCGGAAGGAGATAAGTGAGGAAACACAACAACATGGAAGACAAAGTAAGGAGGCAAATGCATCTAGTTACACTCTGGGAAAAAAGACATCTAAGCAAGTGAAATATTCTTGAAATCTAGCCAAATCTGTCTATAATTTCTTACACCCCTACAATATCTCACCTGGAGTATCTCACCACAGTGAAACGTTAGTGTGTGTGTTGAGTGTGAGAGTGTTAACATTTGTAATGTGTGTGTGTGTGTGTGTGTGTGTGTGAGGTGTGTTTGTGTGTGTGAGTGTTAAAATTTGTGATGTGTACGTGTGTACAATAGGCCTGAACGTGATGTCACTAAATATAATGTCACTCAATATGATGTCGCACAAAGTTATTACTCATTTTTTGGTGTAAGTTTAAGACATTATTACGGCTGACCCGTTTGAGATATCAATCATTGCATCTTCAAGGTCTTTAGATCACATCGGCCCGGTTTGGTGACAATCGTATAAATTCCCTAGGAGGAGTACCTCAAAATCCAACATGTGCGTTTTTGCAAACAACCCAAAATAACCGGCCTCCTGTAGAGTTGAGCTCAGGACATGCAGCATGAAAGTTGTTCGGCTCAATGAGCTCTAAATGTTTACCAAGTTTCGTGTGCCTACGTGAAAGTGTGTATGAGCTATCCAGCAAAATATCATGTGGGGGCCCCGGGCCACGCAACTCTCAGGCATGCTAATGGGAGCAGATTCCAACCTGCCTGACAATTTCCATGAGTTTTTGAACATGTTGAGACCCCAAAAAGCCCAAAAGGGTGGAAATTTTTTTAAATAATCCTTAGGAAGACATGCGGGTCCTGCGCGCCCTATAGTGCTTGGGACCTAATTATTAATCTTAGTCAAATGTTACTAAAATTGCAAGCAAGAAATATCTTATTTTAGTATCTTGGTAGCTAATTTCGTTTCTTTGAAAATAAATTTCTAAAACCTAGCAAATTTATCTGCCAACAGAACAAGATGATTTGTTCCCTTGCAATTTTAGTAACATTTGACGACTAGAAGTACGCTTAATAATCTTATGTTTGGTTTGTTGTAATCTTATATAGAATTTCTTAATAAATAAGAAATTATTAAATATGTTTGGCTAGATTCAGGAATATTTCACTTGCTAAGATTTTAAGATGCTAATTTTTTTTTTTTTTTTTTTTTTTGCAGTGCAGGGAGTGAATACAGTATGAGCAGATTATAAGAATTAATGGAATATTTGATAACCAATATTGTAACATTGTGAGGTCTAAATAATAACAACTAACATCTAATATGTTGCTCAAATTATGTTGATTTTCTGCCACAAAAGCAAAGTCAAAGTGGAAGCCCATTTCTTCTCGCTGAAGATAGATTTTTTTATTTTTTATTTACCAAGTCTTTATGAATAGTAATAAAATGTACATTTAATATCTAATCATAGTCAATTTCTCTCGTTTTATTCATATTATGATTCACCGCACATTCACATCTCTAATGTCAACAGCATAGAAACAGGCTATAATCTTTACCTTATAAATTTTCTGTGGTAATTAAAAAATAGTTTTTTGTTAGCGTCCTTTAATTAACATCACACTTAAAAACAAATCACACACAGAGAAACCTCAGTTAAATATTTTATCTTCAGCTTCTTTGCGTACAGTATCATTTACACAGTCAGCCTTCATAGTAAATCACCGACAAACACACCCACTAACTGCAGGTGTAATTTATCAGATTGCACACGTGTATAAGCACCCGTTTTTTTGTAAAGCTTTATAAATCAGGACCACAGTGTTTTGCATTTACCATTACTTTTGGGATATTGTGTGATAAATGCCTGCCAGGCTGCGAGGGTTTTGTAAAAGTTTCACAGCAAGACTTCGAGAGTCATCATTTTAAAAGGGTTGAGATTAGAATGCAAAATATCATGCCGTGCATTCAGCTAGAAATTTCTGGCTGTGCTTGGAGATTGTACATCTCATTTCTAGAGTAGTAGTAGTGTTGATTTCACCTCCTGGATATCCTGGGTATCTGGGATATCCCTGACTGGTAAAAGTGTGTCCTCATTTATCAACTGTACATCTGCATGATTTTGTGCATAAACTGTGAGTGTTTATGCATTGAATGGAGTTGGCAAGTTTTGCTTTTGTAGGAAGATGCATGTATATTTCCACACACTCCTCATCATGCATATAAAGGAACCTCTTGTGGTAGAAAAGGTCATGAACCTGACACTGTACTGGCAAAGACTCCCACTCATTTTACCTACTGTAGCAGTAATGAACAGTGTTATTGTGCTAGTTACTGTTAGTCAATTAATACTATATACTATTACTAGTTGCTAGTTGCAACTAGTTGCTTTTTAGTGAAAGTTATGTACAGTATAATATGAAGTACATAAATTTTTTAAGGTTGAGTATCTTAAGCTAAGTTGTACTTCATTGCGGTCACTTCTGTTTCTTCGACATGCTCTCTGTATTCAAGGTAAACAATTGCGTTGATTGGCTCTGTTGAGTGACGCGTAAAGCCACACTCACCGTTAGGCCAAAGGCGCTGTATTTGTCCCAAAAAATGTTGGCTGCTGTGAGGTAATCTGGAACAAAACTGCTCAGAATATCCCTTCTACTCAACATTTTTATTTAATTTATCAGGAAGGAAACGTCAGTCAATCTGCATAAGGACATCTGCCAAATGTTGTAAATGTACATTACTATTATTAGTTACTATCTACTCTAATTGCTTAATTTTAGCTTACTTTTAAATTTACTAAAGGAATCAGAATGGCGGTGATGCAGGAGCAGCTACAGTATAGGTGTAACAAAAACAACCTCACACAGGATGGTACGTATAAGGATGAGTAAGGTTTATTTACAAAACGGAAATCAAGGCAGTTTCAAGAGATGCGGTTCTTTATCAGGAGAGACTGTGTTCATAAATTACTTCAACTGAATGAAAGATGTTGGTGGATCTTTCGTTTTCTGTTATTTCGGAGAAACAATTTGCGGCAAGGAATTATGTTTGGCGATGTCTGAAGGCAGCGACGGACACACACCACGCAATCCCAGAACAGGACACTTCTAGGGAAACAAAGGAGGACAGGGTCTACTTTCGTCGGTACAAAACTGGACACTGGGCGCTGCATGTTGTGTGCTTATAAGTGTTTGTGTTGATTGACCTCAGATGGCGGTAATTAGTATTCCGGAGATTGGGGGCATTGTGATTGGCTAGGTTCGGAGCCTGGCCAGACTGTGACATTATCCCCTCCTCCAACACCCACTCCTGAGGGTCGACTCCTCTGCCGTCGCAGTGGCCTACCTCGCCCTCTGGGTGCTGGATGATGTGGATGAGTGTTGTGGTATTCCTCTAGTAGAGTGGGGTCAAGGATGTCATCTCGAGGTACCCAAGATCTTTCCTCCAGACCGTAACCCTCTACTAGATACTCCAGGCGGCCACCGCATCGGCGGGAATTCAGGATGTCCCGTACCTGATAGATGGTGCCTTCATCCACTATGATCGGAGGAGGGGGCGTCTCCTCTTCTGGGCCAGGCTCTGTGGAAGAGATGACAGGATTTTGATATCTTTTCAGAAGTGAGACGTGGAAAGTGGGGTGAATACGATAATGTGTAGGTAGTTGTAATTTGTATGTTACCGGGTTTACCTGCTCTAGGATTGTGAAGGGACCGACATACCTGGGATTGAGCTTCTTTCAGGGCTGACGCAGATGCATATCTCAAGTCAACAGCCATACCTTGTCTCCTGGTTGAAATGTTGGAGCGGTGGATCGTTGTCGATCAGCATTTTCCTTGTGTCTGCGTACAGCCCGCTGCAGATGCTGATGAGCTTCCTCCCAGACTTTCTCACTCTCCCAGAACCAGCTGTCGACAGTAGGTAGATCCGAAGGTTCTCCGTTCCAAGGGAATAACGGGGGTTGGTAACCTAGGATTCATTGGAAGGGCGTGAGACCTGTAGTCGGTTGCCGAAGAGAATTTTTGGCATACTCGGCCCAGCCCAGGAACTAGTTCCAGCAATTCTGGTGGCCATGGCTGAAGGTACGAAGGAAGCGGGCGATTTCCTGGATTTTTCGCTCTGTCTGCCCGTTTGTCTGAGAATGATATCCTGAGGATAGGCCCACGGTCGGAAGAAACATCGCCAGACTTGGGATATGAACTGGGGACCTCGATCTCAAAAACAGTTTCCTCCAGAATGCCAAAGTAGCGGAAGACCTTGTTGAAAAGAAGTTCCGCTGTCTCCATTGCTTTTAGTAGGCCTCAGAGAGAAATCAATCAACATCCCTTTGAGAATCTATCCACGATGAAAAGTATGCAAGTGTGTAAGAGCATTGCAATCCTTTTTTTGGACAAATCTGCGGGTGGGTAGTTTGGGGGGTTGACTGGATCAGGCTCTGACACAGATGGCGGATGTTCCCAGTGGATAGGATTGACAATGATCGTTTCAGGGAGTATAGACACTGGTTCTTCAATGGATTCGTTTGAAGTGTGTAGTTGTGAGAGGGCATCCACCTTGGTGTTCTTTGACCAAGGACGATAGGAGATCTTACCATCGAATCAGGTGTTAATGGCGGATACCTTCTCCTCGTCCATCCTTACTCCATTTCAGTCAATGACATAGCCAAGAAACTGGACTGACGACTGGTGAAAGGAGCATTTTTCAGCCTTGAGAAATGGTTGGAATTTATGTAGACGTTGGAGTACCCTCGTGACGTGTAGACGATGTTCGACCTCGGACTTATTATTATCGGAAAATATTAGTATGTCGTCAATGTAAACAATGACGGACTGGTGGAGTAAGTCTCGAAGTATTACATGCATGAAATTTTGGAAGACGGCTGGGGTGTTGACAAGGCCGTAGGGCATCACCAGATATTCGTAATGCCCCGTAGCCTACTCTTCGGATACGGATTAAATTGTATGCACTGCGGAGATCCAGCTTGGTGAAAATAGTGGCGTCTCGGAGACATTCTAAGGCTGCTGGGACTAAGGCTAACGGAATTTCACTGTGGCTTTATTGAGGGTGCAATAGTCTATGCAGGGTCAGCGTCTACCATCTTTCTTAGCTACGAAGAAAAAACTGGATGTTTTCTTACGGGAAAAGGGTGATTTATTTAGGTAAAATGGGGAAGGAAAGGGTTGAAGGCGGGAGAATGGAAAGAAAGGGAAGGGGATAAAGGTTGTG
>JAQMYJ010000033.1:34934542-34949721 GCA_030014305.1 Clarias laeviceps | reverse complement strand
TAAGTTTGTATGGAATTTGAATGTGTATGAATCAAAATGGTCAGATAGTCCCTGGTGAGCAAGCCGACGGCGACAGTCCATTGGTGAGTCCACAATCACACTTCCATTGGTGAGACCTAAGGTGGTGTCCACCTTCTGCCATTTCCCCATCTTGTACACTACTGCAGTAGCTTGCCTCAAAACTAGATCTAGCGCACTAACTACAAGGTAACATGAAAAAATAACATGCAAGTGAGGAAAAGAAAATCAATCACGCAAGTGTCACCACTATTACATTTTTTTGGTCATGCTTGTGTTGTGCCCCCTTTACCACAATGCCGCCTTGGATGGTTGCCCTTGTCACCCATGTCGCCCATGTCTAAATCTGCCTTTGCTTATCAATTAAACTCTTTTGTAACAGTTTTCCTTAATAAGCAGCAATCTCAAACTTCATCTTGTCCAACATTTTGACTTAGCTAGCCACAAGCTTCAGCTATATCACATGCCAAAACTATTCCTCTACATTCTGAAAGGCTATTGTGTTATGGTGCTCATGGGGGTCACTTGTACGTTGAATCAATCAGCAGCCACAGATATGTGATAGACAGAAAAATAAGATAAGCACATTTGCATCACAAGTTCCTAAAATATATATATATATATATATATATATATATATATATATATATATACACTGCCTTATATTCTGATATAATAAAAGCCTGCATTTGGACACCGCTGGCAATCGGCAGTAAATTGAAGCCTGAACATAATAAGATATGTGGGATGTTTGTTCCTGAAGGTCACCTCACTGTAGGCAACCATAGTTGATGCAGATTCAGACACATCCTTCATTCTTGGGTATGAAGATAATTTTTTTCTCAGCAATGCAGTCATTTATAGCTGGAGATTCTTGCCTTAAAGGGGTGATAACTATAATCTCCCTTGCTGATGCCTAGTGTCAGGACGAATTTATATACATCATTACATAATCATAGGCATGGTAGAGTCCTTACCTTTGCTAAACACCATTGCTGAGTTGCTGTAATGCTTCAGGGCTTTACTAGATTTATTCTTTAGTTAAACAGAACCTTAAATTTGTCTGGTAGATGTGTAACTATTATTGATGATAGTGAATTAAATTTCTTCCAAGCTATTTTTTTTTTCATTCAGAGCATAAACACAAAATGACTGTGAAGAACAGACCATAATCGATAAAAGGTTTTCTCGATGCATTAAGATTGCTGCAATTACAAAGCACAGGAATTTTTATAACCAGATTTAAACAATTTTAAGCATATGAATTAAAGTTTCTTTAGTTCTTTAATGTACCAATTAATTCATATATGCTCACACCATCTTGGAGTCCTTTATTGGAAAATCAAGTAGAATGCAAGACAAAGGCTAAGAAGCAGGTTGTATTTTGTCATTATGTGAATTCCAGGCTATTCTTTTGTGGTCCAGTAGATAGACCATTACCTTGTATTGATAATTGTGGGCTCTTGTATGATCATCATACCCAGGTTTCACTGGGCTTCTGGAACAGCTTTTTAGTTGGTTTTGCTGAATGACTGACTTACTGTATGTCCTGATATAAAGCAGGAAGGACTTGTTGAAACTGCTTAATTAGTACATTCACTAAACCGATCAGTCATAACATGAAAATGCAGCATACTGTATTAAGCCCAGTATTGTGTAGGTTTTCCTTGTTCCTCTGGTGTGGCCCCTCGGGGATGACTCGACAGTGCAGTGTGCTGTGGTGTCTAGCACTGGGACATTAAAGGTGGATCCTTAATCAAATTAAGACCTTGGAAATTTGGACATCCACCTGGGATCCCCATGTAGCAGACTGTGGTGCACTGGGTGCACTGATATAGTACCTTTCCATCATGGCTAGAACTTACCGTTAGTAAATTTACATCTACTAACCCTGGCATGTAAGAGGGGGGATGTAACGCGCCCGAGGGACTTTAAGCCATCGAAATAAGTGCAACCATTTGATTTCTTCATGAAGGACAGCTGCGAGAAGACTCCTGCAGCACTTATACTATCACGAAGAGCCAGCCCTTGGGATCCTGCTGTTGAAGAGGGAAAAAGGCCACTATGCCGCATGATAAGGCCTCCATTCCCAGCCAGGAAAGCCACCCAGCCTCTGGACGTCAAAAGGAACTCCCACCTGAGGCCGCACAAAAAGGAGAGCTGGGAAGGGTGGGTTGGCAGCATGAGGAGTTGCTCAGGGAGCATGCAGGAGCCACCTTTCACGCAAGCCCACTCTGCCTGCTGCCATCGCTCGCCAGACTCATGCCCGCATGCTGGCTGGGCACTGCCTCCAGACCTTTACTATTTTTCCTCCCTTTTTTCCATCCTTCCTCCTTAAATCCTTTCCTTTAATTTTTTTGGAAATAAAATTACCCCTTTCTGTAAGACCCCGCCTCGTGGCCATGTGTCTGTGGTGCCACCTATGCGTAAAACCCATTACACTCAGAAATTATGGTTCCAGTCAGGCAGTGCTGATGAGCAGTGGACAGAACGTAGTGCAGTGTGGGGTGTGATAAGTGCATTGAGGTAAGTGTCTGCTGCACCGGCTTTTCTGTTGGATTGGCCGGGACAGGCTGACCACCAGATTACTGGTATTTCATTTCATTGTCATTGATGATCAATGTTATTCAATTCACCTTGTGGTGATGATGTTGTGGCTGATTGGTGTCTGTAGTGCATGAAATTTACCCTAATTAATTTTAAACCAGGAGGCACATGGTAGTGTGGAGTATTAATCAGTGGCAAGCAAGGCATGAAAATGTAAATCAGTGTTGTCAGTTTATCGACTTTGTCACTAGATTTCCTGAACTTTTAGAACCCTTAGACCCTCATAAATATTTTTAAAGAGCATAGAGGCAATTACTTTGAACAGCTGTTAGTGACTGTCCTGCATTTTAATACAGTTCTTTAGCTCAAAATATAGCTGCCAGTCTTAGGAGTAAAATAACATGTTTGCTGTTCACTTGACTCACCACAAGCCAAAAGCCAATTACTTTGTTTCCAAAATCCAATCTCCAATATTTCCAATCACTGATCTCTAGTGTTTCAAATTATGTATATTAAATGTTTCCAACATTTAGTCACTGTTCCCAACATCCAATCACTAGTGTCCAATGTTCATCCAGTCATTGTTCTCCAGTGTTCCCAATTACTTATATCCAATGTTCATCCAATCACTGTTGTGCAATGTCCCCCACACTCATTAGTCATTAGTCCCCAGTGTTTGCAACACCTAATTATTGATCTCCAGTATTCCAAATCTCTAATCTCCATTGTTCCCAGTATTAAATCACTGATCTCCAGAGTTCCCAACATCCACTCACTCATATCCAGTTGTTTAACAATTTTTCTTAACATACAATCATTGCTTGCTTCACTCACACACACTTCACTTTACACCTTGCTGTCTATTTCCTGATTCCTACAAACAATAGAATCTGTAAATTTTGGCATTTGCCATTTGGCAGATTCCGTTTTCCAGAGTGACTTACACAAGTGCTTTAAAGTCTCCATCATTAAATATTTTCTTACACTGGTTCACTAGATTACTGACTAGAAGTCCCATCAATCAAACTTTATTTTATTTTTATTTGATAATTTTAGCTAGGACTTTGGAGTTTGTCAGTGACTCGGTGGACAAAGTCATTAGGTACAGACCAGTACGGACATCTAGAGGAAGTTTGTCCCACCACAGGAGCCAGAACAGAAAACAGTCTAGATTAACGTCTTCCTCGATCTTTGAGAGATGGTGGGACCAGTCGAGCAGTGCTGGAGGTTTGGAGGGAACATGTTTTAGTGCGGGGTTCAATAAGTGCTGTGAGGTAACTGACTGTTGGACTGTTGTTGTTTTTTTAGCTTGAAGGCAAGCATTAGATTTTTTTAATCGGATGTAGCAGCTACAGGAAGCCAGTGAGGGAGCGGAGTAGCGGGGTGATGTGGCAGGTTGAAAACAAATTGTGTAGCTGCATTCTGGATCATCTGCAGAGAACGAATGGTGCTCAGGGGCAGACCTGCCAGGAGTGAGTTGCAGTGGTCCAGTCTCGAAATAACAAGGGACCTGATCCACCTGAGCAGACTGTGTGGAGAGAATCCTTTGACAAAAATAGTCTGTGCTGCTGAGACTAAGGACAAATTTTTTTTTTCTCCCAAAACGTTTTAATCTTCATAGCAAAACACAGCAGATTTAGGATGAGACGAGCGTTTATAAGTAACCGTGTGACACACAGTATGAAAAACGCAAAACAAAATGAAACTTTACAGAAACTTGGCTGCTTTCCAGCATCTTACTTCGGTTCAATTCGCACAAAAGGCACACACGCGCGCACACACACACACACACACACACACACACTTCTCAGCCCTAATGACTGAGGGAAAGCGAGAGAGACAGAAAACAGCAAGTTAAATAACCATTAACAAACGAGAATCAGGTGCGCCATGCTAATTTGCTCACTCTGCCACACTCTCGACTCCTGTTTAACCACCACGCCCACACCTGTAAGACTTACTTATTTTTCTGATCTTTTTTTCTGAAAGCATTCCTGCTTTATGTAACATTCATTTATTCATTTTCTATAGTGCTCATCATGCAGATGTTGGGGGGCCCTGGAGGATATGCTAAGAGACTTCGGGCACGAAGTGGGGTAAACCCTGGACAGGGTACCAATCCATCGCAGGTCACACACACACAATTAACCTAATCTGCATGTCTTTGGACTGTGGAGGGAACTGGAGCACTTGGAGGAAACCCAACAAACACTGAGAGAACGTGCAAACTCCACACACCAGAATCAAACCCTGGACTTGTGAGGCCACAGTGCTGACTACTGCACCGCCGTGCCACTTTTATGGAACACATTTCAATATACAAATGATCTTGAACATTTTCCCATTGATGCCCCAAAATAAATGACTTGAGAACACACACACCGGTTTTCACGGTTGGTTTGGAATCCAGTTTTTAATATTCAGACGAACCATAAAGAACACATTTTAAACATTTTTCTCATTTTAGTTACAAAAAAAAAAAAGAAAGAAAAGGGGGGGGTCACTGAAAAAAAGAGAGAGTCTCATTTCATTCACAGAAATAATCTTGGAACAGAAGAGGAACAGCCTATGATATATGTTTGGTATTTTCAATTTAATAATTAATTTTCCTTGTTTAAAAAGAAAAAAAAAAATCCCTACCCAAATATATATAAAATGAAATGTGTAACCAAAGTATATTATATACAGGGCACACTGTCCTGACTTCGCTATTGATATTAAGAATGTTTGAGGTATACGACTGAATGGACAAACTGGAAAAAAAAAAAAAGAAAACAGATTGAATAAAATTAAATAGAAGGTGATTGAAAGCCACGACTGCTTACAGGGACGAGCACACGAGGCAGCGTTAGCGAGGCGCTTTGCACTCGCGTGTGCCGGTGCGTCGCTCTGCTTCGGCGAGGTGTTCAGGTGGTCAATATATACAAAGGACATACGTTAGCGTTAGGAATGAGGGATGATTTCAATGCTGGCTTTTATTTTGGTTTAATAATAGGTACACAGTATTTATCACAAAAATATTATTTATTGTTTTTATTTAGTCTTTAATTTATAGATGTCGACTTCGAGAGCCGGATGCTGATACACATGCAAGTTTTGAAGTGGAATTGGAAAAAAAAAAAAAAAAAAGAACAGTAATGTACAAAACAATAATTACAGTTTTCAGCAAAATACACCTTCTTTCACTTAGCACCTCTTATTTTATTATTACTATTTTTAATAAGTATTTTTTTTTTCATTTTACTCAAGCACCATAGTTGTTGACGTTTCTGTATGTCGTTTGTGTTGCACAGCACCGATCCGACTCCATCGGGGAGGTCTTTCATTCTCTCTCTCCTTCCCTCTTCGTTCTCTCCCCGTGTTCGTCTCGCAGCTCTCCGTTCCGCCACTTCTCATCCGTGTCCTTCTCCTTTTTTTTTCACCCTCTTCTGTAACATTTTTTTTTTTTTGCTTTTCACACCCTCTGAGCAGAAGGTGGCATGACTTATGGTATTATATTCAGCAAAAAAAAAAAATCATCATTTACACCAAGACTATCATTCAAAACTTGCATGTGGCTTGAACGGAGGCTGGGTGACTCGACGGTACAAATAAAATAAAAAAAATATTGAAAAAACAAAACAAAAGTCCTTCCCTGTCAAGTTTTTTTTTTTTTTTTGTTCTTTTGTCATCGTGATGTCATTCTCGGTTTTGATTTTAGCCAAGGAAGCAAGCCGGGCCGACTTCGAATCCGAACTTCTGGTTGGGATCCCCGAAGTCGTTCAGCATGACGTCGGCGATCGGAAGCTGCTCGATTTTGGGCGTGTCGAACTCGAGAACGGTTTTTCCGTGACCTTTCCTCAACTGCAGGACAAAACGGAGACAAAAGTGCGTAGGTTAGATCGGCATTAACACTTACAACATGCTCTTACTGCATAAAAGGAATATTGAGATCCATCACGCTGTGTGTGTGTTGTGCTGTTACAATAAACTAATCAAGGATAAAATGGTGTAATGAAGCTAGTCTACTGGCGTTACTGTTACACTGACACTATGTCCTCAAGTGTTTTATTCCCCACAAAAGACATTTATTGTGCAAATTAATACAAAGCAGCAGGGAACATCATCCGAGCAATCGGAATGCAGTACCCGGGAGCAATGTGGTGTAACGAGCTTAGTGTGCGAGTGAACGTGACGTGTGGGAGGAGTTTCATACCGAGCAGGTGTCGGATAAGGCCTTCATGTAGGGATTGTTTTCATAGGACATCTCCTCGTCGTTAGAGCCGAGGAAGCGCAGGGCTCTGTCGTAGTTATCCGCCGCGGCGTCGTGCCAGCCCACGGACTGGTGGCAGATGTAGGTGAAGTTTTGCCTCACCGAGGCCGTCAGTAGTCTGAGGAATGTCATCTGCACCGAGTTTATCGAATTGCCCTCGGCGTCCACGTACGACAGCTGGTGATGTCCACCGGAAACGTGAGAGAAAAAAAATCAGGATTAGTGCCTGAGAAACATTAGCAAACTGTTTTCTCTCACACACACGTACGGAACAATATCATGCTTTCAGGGTGGACAGAGAATGGCTTGAATACTTGAATAGAAGTAGATATGTATTACACATTTTTGGCGTCCCCCCATTTTCCCTTTGAACGCATTAAATATGGATACAGTGTGTGTGTGTGTGTGTGTGTGAGTGGGCGTGTGGCCTAAGTACGCCTTTTGTGCTCAAGACCTGGGGTCAGCTCATCTTAAAAAGCATTTCAAAAGCAAATCTGCTATTACGGTGCATTTCTATGGCACGGGAGGACAGTGAAGAGGAGCACGTTCGGGCCCTTTTAGCTCGGAGGAGAAAACAAAAACAAGAAAAGAAATGGGAAAATGGGACGAGTGCACTTACGAGATGGCCGTGCTTGAATGAACTGTACCATGAGCCGGGCGTCTCTTTGGGCCAGGAGGAGACGTGGACCTTTAAAATGAACAGAAACAGAGGGTTCATAAAAACACACACATGCACACCCACGCAAACACACACAAAAATGCTCTGCAAGCATTCAGATAAAAACAGGGAGCTTTTTTTTTAGTGTTAGTGAATGACCTGCTTTAAATAGATTCTTATGAAACAAGTCGAATGAATAGGTACAGAAAATATCAAATTCACAGGCAGAGTGACGACAGTATATAGTGGAGTGTATTAGTGCTGAGCAGAATGATTTACAATAGGGTTAGACTTTTTTATAAATCAGTGCTATGTTTAATAGTGAAAGAAAGTGATCTCACATCATTGGGACAAAATAGCGGTGTCCATAAAAAGAGACAATAATCTGAAAAAAAAAAAATGCTTCAGTTTGCTAGGAAGCATAAAGATTGGACTTTGGAGTGATGGAACAAGGTCATGGTATCTGATGAACCTGTTCCAGAGTGATCAGGGTAAGAAGGGAAGCACATGAAGCGATGCTCCCATCATGCATAGTGTCCACTGTACAAGACTCTGGAGACAGTGTTATGATCTGGGGTTGATCAGTCGCTCAGGTCGAGACTCAGCAACGTTATGTGGAAATGAAATGAAAATAGCTGATGACCTGAATGAACTGACTCACCAGGTTATCACATCTATGGAGGTTTTCTTCTTCCCTGATGGCACGGACATATTCCACGACTCAGAGTGTGAAAGAGTGTCTCTGAGAGAATGAGGAATCATTTCCACACATGAACTGGACACCACAGAGCCCTGACCTTAACCCTGTTACAGCCTCTGGGACGTGCTGGAGAAGACCTTACAGAGCGGTTTGACTCTCCATCGTCAATATACTGTAAGATCTTGGGTAAAAAATAATGAAAGTCTGGACGCAAAGAAATCTTGCTGCAAAATCACGCCACGGCAAATGCTTGCCATAATCGGATCTCAATATGGTTGAGAGTGCGAGTGTTTTTTGGTCCAGGCCGTGTGTTAAGATATTAGTGAAAAGTGTGTTTTATAAATGTTCTTGAATATTAATCGATTTATAGCAATGTAAATCATTAGCTTTCCCAGATATCATCTCTGTTTCAGTAATGACACTCACTCTGCTGGACCTCCTCCCGGGGAAGATGCAGGTCTCGCCTCCTGCTGTGAAGTTACAGTAAACTTTGAAGGAATCCCCGGAGCATCCCTGATTAGGGTCGATGAAGTACTCACCTGAGGAGAAGCAAGCAAAGCGTCAGCACACTCAGACTCACACTGAGCTTATTCACCCAGAGTTACACATCAGTCACTTAGTTCAGCTTTAACAGGTTTTACTTTAGTAGTTATTATTTAATTGATGAATAAGAATGCACAAAGATGGCTAGAGTTTTAAGTAAGCAGTATGTAAATATTTGTTTGCATTTATAATAACATTCAGATATAAGTGATAAATAAAAAATTGATTAATATTTATGTTGAATGTGATTTTATATAGCAAGCTACCCTTTATTTTTTCTTATATAATGATTGTTTTTTTTTTTTACAAAAATTGAAAAATAAAATAATGTTTAATAATTTTTAAGCTGTTGTATCATGTACATTTTCATGATTGTTTCAGTATAACACTTCTAAACATGTATTATTATTATTATTATTATTATTATTGCTTTATAAAGCAAGTCTATTAAGCCACGTCTTTACTAAATATGTTAAATATGATATAATGAAGGCTTCCGAATAAACTCCTGTAATTCACGTGCGGCTTTCATTCCTTCCTTCCAGACTTCCCTTTTGCTTCCTTCCTTTCTTCCCAGCCTTTCTTCTACTCGTCTTTCCTTCCTGCCTTCTTCCATCTTTCCTTTATTCCTGTCTTACTTCCTTAACTATGCATTAGTTTGTTACACAGACACTTGTGGACTCATTGGAGTCTGACTCACTAGCACAGATCAATAAGTATTAAATATTAGGGCACTATTATTAGACTACAACATAACGACAGCCTGAATTGCAGAACGCAGTTACTGTTTGAAGATTATTGTGTGACGATAAGGTGAAGACAGCAAAGGTCAAGACACCATAATTGGAGTTAATAAAAATAAAAATCCCTGTGATCAGGAAAGTCACATGTTTTTCACTTTACACGATGTATAAGTTATCTGGCACAGTGTAGAACTTCCACAATAACTTCCTTTAGGCTTCCTTGACAGCTTGATTGGACGCTAACGTTTGGGACACATCCCTGGTCGGTGTCTACAGTATATATACAGTTCATCAGTATATTGTTGGACCAGAGGTTCTTAACAAAACAACAATGTTACACTGCCTCCAGCGCTTGTGTTCAAACTATCTTTCCTTCCTGTCCGGACCTGGTGCCGTTCTGTCCACTCACCATCAGGGAAGTCGGGGTGAGACAGCTGCAGATCTTTGCAGGACCTAGCTGGGTTGTTATGCGTGCCCATGGGGTACTTCAACCTCTCAATGTCCTGTTTGAGATTATTCAGAGAGCTGAAGATGTCCTCCGTGCCCTCGCCGTAGTCCAGACCCGCCTCGTCAGCCTGCATCTCGCTGGCACGTCGTGTCTTCTTAGAGGAGCGGATGGGCAGCGGCTCGATGATCTCACCCGGAGGACCCTAACAAGGCGAGGTCACCCTTTTAATCTTTTAGTTCCTCAGGTAAAATGTGATGTTAAAGAAATGAACGTGATATACTCACAGGAGGACCAGGAGGTCCCACCACTCCGGTGTCTCCCTTGGGACCAGCAGGACCCTGAGGAAGACAAAATGTTAGGCAGTTAAATCAGTTCTGGTTTTAAAATATTTCTTTAAGATGATGCAAATGAAATATACACACTTACATTTGCACCCTTTGATCCCTTTGGACCTTGGGGACCCTGATGAGCAAAAGAAATGATTAATGAGAGAATTTCTTTAAGAATATAACGCGAGTGTAGAGTCAGTAATGAACAAGAGACTCACAGGAAGTCCAGGAGGACCAGGAGGACCGAGAGGTCCAGCAGCACCAGATATACCCTACAGGAAAACAAAAAGAGTGAGAAACCATACAAGTGGTAAAAAGGTGGTTCGTCCAAAAACACACACAGGGGAGAAAATTAAGATATGGAAGCTCAGGATTAATAATGCATAAGGTGTATCCTGGTTCTTATATCTGTGTGTGTGTGTGTGTGTGTGTGTGTGTGTGTGTGTGTGTGCGTGCAAACATGTCACTTCCAGAGGGAACAGAAAAACTTCAGGAAGAGTTTTCAGTTGAAATCAATGGAAGATCTAGTGGAACAGAATCACAGCAGACTGTTTTCAGTAATCGTTCAGAAGCTACTTATCCATCTGTCCATCATTACCCAACTATTCACCTGCTTATTATTCCCTTCATCCATACACCATCTTTCTGTCCATCCTTTATCTATCCATCATCATCTGCTCATCCTTACATATAGCAGGTCTCCTGGTGTCTCTCCATTAATCCCTGTTTCATCCATATTTCATTCTATTAATTAATCCATAGTGATATACAGATATTCATCTATCCATCAATCAACTGGCTATTTAACTATCCATTTCTCTATATATTTATATATCAATATTCCACAGATGTATATCTGTCAACCCTCTAATTACTCATCAATCCAGAGACGAGCTGTTTATTCATCCATCCATCCATTCAGAGATCATTTATTCATCCATCTATCCAGTCAATATTGTATTGTTATCCTTCCATCAATTTGTCTATCCATACAATAATATTAAATATAATTTTATATAAAATTAAATGAAAAATGATTGGATGGATAGACAAATTGCTGAATAGTGGAGATAAATCTCTGCATGGAAGTATAATTAAATACAATATTGGATGGATGGATAAATATTATAAATATAAATAACTTTTTTTTATCCAGAGATCATTTAGCTATTCATTTATCCATCCATTCATCCACTAACCAAACATTCATACATTCATCTATCCAATTTTCCTTTTACCAACCTTTTACCAATCTTTGGCTATTCATCAATTCATCAGTCCGTCTAATTACCCATCTAATCATTTAGCTATTTAACCATCCATACAGAAATCTTTTATCTATTCAACCATCTACAAATGCAAACATTCATTATTCTATTCAATTATCCTTCCATCCAGATTATTTAGCTATTCGTTATCCATCCATCCATCCATCCTTTAATCCAGATTAATTGAAGACATTTATCTATCAATTCCATTCATTCATCAGTTCATCCAGCGATCATCGAGCCGTCTGGTTATAAATTAATCTATCCATTATGTCCTTATCTATAAACCATCCACCATCTATTTGATTATTTCACCATTCTATATCATTCATTCCTCTGTTCTTTCATGGATTGTTTAGTTGTATATTTATTTATCCATCCATCCACTTATCTACAGATCATGCACTCCTTTACCCGTATACTTATCATACATATCGAACATCTTTCTATTCGTCCTATCTGTCTATCAATCTATGTATTGATCTGTAATATATATATACTGTACATCACCAAAACATTATTGATCAACTCAGATTCAATCCCTCCATCCATCTCCAGATTATCTACCAGTTTTCCATAAACACATTTAGTCATCCTTTGATGATCTTTTTATTCATCTGTCTAACTGTAGATCATCAAAATCTCTAACTACATGATATTTACCAAGTCAGTTATCCATCTATTTTCCGTTAGCTATTTTCATGTTTGCCTATTTATTTATCCAGCTACTAATCCTAAATCTCTTCCTATCTCTCCATAGATAATCCATCTGTCTGTTCATCTTTCCATTAGACATTCACCTACTGTACGTACCACCTTACCATTTATCCATCTGTTCAGAGCTTTATCCGTCCATCTATAGACTAACTCACTATTGATCTGTTCTTTCATCCATTTATCCATTTATCTTTTCCTGGGGGAATCTGTGATGAAGCTGTAATCTGTACAAGTGTACAGGAGGTGAAGTATAGTCTTACAGTTAAGAGGTGGGATGGAGAGAGAGAGAGAGAGAGAGAGAGAGAGAGGGGAGTCACGTACAGAATCACCCTTTACACCAGGTGTACCCTGAGGTCCAGGTAATCCACGGTCTCCCTTCTCTCCCTGTTCACCAGGAGGACCGATCAGCCCGATCAAACCTGGGTGTCCCTGTATACACACACACACACACACACACACACAAATAAGCATCAGTGAGATATTCAGCAAGGTTTATTAACTGAAAATATCCATGACCATTAGCAGGAGTCTATGCTCGCACTTAGCCCTAAAACAGAGATCATTAACAAACTTTGATTCATAAATGACAGGTTTGTGACAGTTTAAATCTCACAGAAAATATTCCATGACAGGCTTTAGTAGAGAATTCACATATTTCTGGCCCTGGAATTGGTGTAACACACCGCAAGACGAAGGTGACGGGGAGGAAAATTGATTCTGACTTACCTTCTCACCCTTGGACCCAGGGTCACCTTTCAGGCCAGGCAGTCCAGGAGGTCCCTAAAATTGGAGAGCCAACACTGATAAATCAGCTCACATACAGTAATAAGGAGGAAGAGAGGGAGCAGAAGCAGATGAATAGGAGGGAAACGATAAAGAGTAAAACAGGTAGAGACAGGAGAGAAGTGAGGCGCTCTCACCATCGGCCCAGGTGGCCCGTCTTGGCCGGGTGCACCGGGAAGTCCTTGTTCACCCTGCGAGAAGTAGAAAAACCATACATTGTGTTATATGAGGGATTATTGCCTCTGTGTTGCACTTCCGCCTTGCTATCGATCGAGAGCGGATGGCAGGATGATTAATCGCCTGTGAAAAAGTCTGCTCAAAAAATAGAGGAAGAAAAAATAAAACACTTCAGACACCCATAGAGGATATCGATTATTCTCTCAGGGTGCGCAAGGTGCTGCTTGACAATATCTGGATTTGTGTGTGTGTGCGCGTTGCCCAAGTAATTGCCTAAACTGACACTCACCACAGGACCAGGGATTCCTCTCAGACCCTCAGGACCAGGCTTTCCGGAAGGCCCTTGGGGTCCAACTGGACCTGTTTTACCGGGTGGACCCTCGGCTCCTGCTTCACCCTACACACAGACGGTGGTACTTTTAAATCAATTGAAAAATCATAAATGACTCAAACAGTGATTTTTGGACTTATAACCATAAAATTATGTCATGAGGGTATTAGTAACACCATTACTAATATTAAATGCCACTGTGCCCGTTCTCTTTCTGGTGTGCCTAGGTGGCAATGGTGCAGGGTGCTTGGGCCCGCTCATCATTGCTAGCAACTACATATAATTTACACCATCCAGGGCTTTTTTTAGGGGTCTTAACTTCATAAAAATAATCATGACAATCGGCAGACAGTTTGGAATCTATAATAGGATCAATAGGATGCCTTAAAGAGTTTGGCCCCCGGGCGTGACGTGGCCGTACAAGTTACAACATTGGACCAACATTGTTATAGAATGTTAAAATATCTTTGATAAAATTTTGGGATAACGTTGAATGACTGACACCAAGACAGGGTTGCAAATACAACCTCAAAATAGCAGAATATCAACCTTGATTTATGTCCATTCTTACATAGGTTAAACTTTTTTGTGTGTTTTTTGGCTGCTTCCAGAATTAGTTGAATGAAAAAGTATAGTTGTGTAGTGTTTTTTGACAGCGGCAGGTTCCCTGGGTTCGAGTCCCAGTCAGGGAACTAGCTTAATGGCTGTAAAAAAAACTAACATTAATAGTATAACCATTTCATGGATGTATTATACTATATAAAAGTTGTTTTGAAGTATTTGCAACAACATGTTGGGACCGTTCGTTCAACGTTATCCCAGTGTTGCAGAGTCAATGTTGGTCTAATGTCCTTTTATTGAAGTAACCCAAAAACACAGGCTAATGGTTCAGCCGGAGGTGCCGTGCCCATTCTACTTGCGGAGATAACTACCGCCTCAATTTGTTTAAATAAGATGGCTGTAGAAACTGTTGGATACCATATTTAAAGTAGGTTCATGTTCTCATTAGAAGTCTGAATGGAGCACACAGACACCCCTCTCTGTTTGGGGTATTCGGTTTATTCCAATCGGAGAGCACTGAGTAGTATTGGCTGAAAGAGTAGACCGCTCACCAGCACGGCTGTAGGAGTCAAGCAGAGATATTACGAGCTGAAACACCCCTGGTGTCGTGTTGACCGCAGTGGGAGGTACCAATAACCAATCTCAGCTCGCGGCATGACAACAGTATGACTTTAATAAATGTGTAAATCACTAACAGCTTCAGAATGTCTGTTTGTAGAGCATCTTCAGCATCAGTGTTAATCTCATAACACGCATAACATTAGTGTTAATGTTTGCTTGTTAGCCTTTGCTACGATCCACTCGAATAAAATGAAACACTACAGCACTGAAATATATCCAGACAGATAATACATTTATATACTGAAACTGGAACACAAATACACATACAGTACTACTGTGTAGATTTTATATAGTTGAGTTGAATATGAATTCGTATGAACAATGTGCATTTTAGATGACAATGCTGTGAAATTGTGCCACCTTAAAAACATTGATGCCTCTGGATTCAGCCTTGAGCTACGGCGTTCTGTCCTCTCAATGTGTTCAATGTGCTGCCCATTGTGTTGGATTGTCAATGCAACCCTCTTCTCCGTCAGTGTGTGA
>JAQMYJ010000033.1:34921110-34934260 GCA_030014305.1 Clarias laeviceps | reverse complement strand
ATACTAATGTGCCACAAACAGGAAGTTAATATCACCAACCATTCCCATTTTATTAAGGTGTATCCATATAAATGGCTAATCCCTGTATATTCTTTTTTTTTTTTTTAAGTCTGGACTTCTGCTTGTCTGAGGCATCATACACATTAAAGCTAATGCTGATTCATCTCATCTGTTAATTTCCAGGTTCAGTGGTCATGTTTAGGTGTTACTACTGTACACCCCGGCCTTATACAACATCCCCGGACTTAAAAACCAGAACCTTTTTTCCAGTATTTAAACACAACCCCCTGTGTATTTCAGGCTATGCAGTATGAACACTCGCTTTGCTATTCCACTAAAGACATTTTTATGCTGAGATCCCATCTTACCTTGGCTCCCTTCTCGCCCTGCCTGCCCTCAGCTCCTGCCGCTCCTGGGGGTCCCTGAAGGACAGGGGAAAAAAAATTAGTATATATGATCGTGAGAGTATATTTCTTCTCTCCATCCTCCACAGGAATAGCTGAAACCTCATACAGCACCTGATATCTGCTTCAGTTCTGAGAGAAAACTAGAAACCCAAGATAAAATATTTAAAAAAAATCTTAGAGCAAATGGAGTACAACTCTGATAGCTAGTGGCTATAAGTTCTCTCATTTTAATACCTGCATTAATATGTAAAGCAGAAGTCTGTGAAAAGAGCGAACAAAATATCTAAGCTGTTTTCCAGAAGACAAAAAAACAACAACATAAGATTAAATGGGGATTTTACATTCATAGGGCTGAATTACAGATGCAGATGGTGAGAGAGACAGCGCGTTCCCTCCATTTTAAACATCTCTGCTGATTAAACAACTCTTTTTCCCTCTTTTTAATCCCTTAGTCATTAGCAACTGCATCTCCTGCATAAAAGTCTCATCATTTTGTGATCATATTGTACAAAGAAGGAGTGACTCTTTTTTTCCCAGCACTTTGTTATCAAACTGGATGAAATTTTGAAATGAGCAACCATGAAGAACAAATGAAAATATTTTATTTTGCTGCGGAACGGATTGTTCTTTATAGACTATCTGTTAATCTGTTGAATTTCCTTAAGTCTGTGAATCCTTTCATTCACGACAAAGATTCATTCATATTTTGATTCGTTGGCTGAAATGGCACATTTTCTATTTGCCACTGCATTTCATTCCTGACTCGACCGTTCAACCAATCATTTGGACATGACCAAGATTCGGTTCTTACTGTACATCTTTATTCGATGAATCATTCTGTCATATCAGATAGAGATTCACTCCACCTCACTCATTTCTTCGACAAATCATTTAGTCTCGACTGAGTCACTTGTCCTGTTCAGTGATTCTTTAGATGAAGAGTGACATTTCCTCGTCTCTCGTCCAATAGATCAGAAGTTAGATTTGAGAAAATTTTGTATTCATGACTGAAGAATTAAGTGAATCATTTGGTTACAGTATGTATCAGATTTCCTCCTCTCTTATTCAGCATCTCAGCGTTTAAATTATTTTCACTAATCTATCAGAATTAAGAGATTTCTTCCACTGGTGGTTAGATGTTCTTTGTTTGAATCAGTGAATCCTGACTTAAGTCTTTAAAACCTGAATCCTGTTCAGACTTACAGTATTAGATGCGAGTTGGACATTTTTAGCATTCTAGACATGAACGTACGAGCTGGATATTAAGTAATTCAGAAGCGTGGCAGTGGTGGTTCAAATGGGTAAGGTTTGGTTACTGATCGGAAGGTCGGGGGTTCAAGCCCCAATGCTGCCAAAGCTGCCACTGTTGAGCCGTTGAGCAAGGCTGCTCCTGGGGTACAGTATCCTCTCTAACCCCAGCTTCCTAACTGGAATATGCGAAAAAATCTTTTCACTGCTATCCCATATGTTAACCTTCTCATAAACTCAGAATGCATATAATACTGTATATATTTTAGACATGAACATACAAGCAGCTTATACTTTTTTTATACTATACTATTATATGCATTCTGAGTGGGTGGAAAGGTTACCATACCTAATAAGATTTAATTAAGATTTAATTATCTGTCAAACATTTGTTATCTTTACAATACATATGCTGCACTTCTAAGAACTCACTTTGTTAATGCGTTGAGAAAATGAATGCTGAGCAATTTGCATGTAATATTATATGATCCAGAACTTAGACCAAGCTGCTAATATAGCTTGTTCCAAGTTCACTATAAATATCATAGTGGATAAACCTGTTGCTTTAACCGAGAAATCCTTTTTTAGTTGTGTTTGATTTGCAGAATGATGATACGTAAATTAAGTCAAAGATTAACATGATATAATTTGCCAGCACACGTCATACTGAGTCATTTTTTCCCCCCGTCAGCGTTACACATTTTGTTTTTTGACAACACCGCCGAGACGTCGAGCCCGGCCCTGAGTGTTTCAGCAGGAGTGTGGAGGTGAGGACAGGCAAATGAATTAGAAAGCAGCAGGGGAGCTGTGAAAGAGAGAGCTACTTCCTATCCATCACCCTGTAGGTCCTTAGTGTGTCTATTAAAAAGACAGAAGTGCTGTTTTAAAAGGTGATACCAATAATTCATTGCCTGATTCTACAAAAAAAAAAAGCCAGTCCTCAGGTGAAAGATGCTCTGCTGTTTCAGAGCACGTTTTATTAATCCAGTAAGAATTTTCTGAAACGTAATCCCACTGGAGTCCTGACATCACATCTACTGACGAGCCAACTTTTAAATGGGGCGAATATGACGGCTGAATCCTCTCGCCTCTTCCTTACACGCTTCCTAAGTAAGTTACGAGATTGTTTTCTCATCACTGTCACTCAGGATCGATATTGAGACGTCTCTCGACCCGATCGTCCGAGGAGTCGGAAATGAGCACGGGCTCAGGTGCTTCTCTGCGTCTCGATCACGTAAATGATGAATTATCAGCTGTTCGACGTCGCCTAAAGAGTTTCTTTATCCGAATGAAGGATGATTCGGCTCTCGACACGTCTCGCCGGAGTCAAACGCAATTTCCTTTGAACATTTAAAAAAAAATAATAAAATGATAAAGTGTGTGATAATGTTGTTTCTGCTGCCTCTTAAGACAAACAGACAAACAGCACCAGTTGACAGGGCTGAGATTTTCACCAGTCTCTTAAAGATAGTGCCAAGTCGAATGTGTTGATGTGATAAACGGGGGAAAAATACAAAAAAAAAGGAGACTTACTCGTTTTCCAGGAGGTCCTGGAGGTCCAGCTTCTCCAGATGGACCAGGAGGCCCCTACAGCACAGAAACAGAGGTTATAATCAAGTAATACACTCTATAATCGATCTATTTCACGACTACTATCAATATTGTATTTCATCATCTAAAAGTTCCAAAATAAATCAACAAGTTTATGGACATGAGAGACCCTGAGCTGTATTATTTTTAAATGTCCAGTTAGCACATACAGGAGACTGTAGACTTTGAGCTGTGCGGTATATTTTATTTAAATAATAACCGCACTTTTTCTTGCTGTAAGCAGTATTATGGGATGCTTTGGAGCTCCTCCAGACCACCAGGAGGTGCCATTCATTTTAATAAAAATATGAAAGGAAAAAAAACTGCTGTATGTATCTAAAAAAGTAAAAAGAAAAAAACTAATATAATTTATGAAAAAGACATAATGACGTGTTTATTTCAATCTTGGCCAAAAATTTCAAAACGGCTTTAAAATAATAGTGTGCAGCAGCTAAATAGACAATCGTGATTAGCTTGTTCGCGATTATTACAAACATTACATTTCATTTAACAGAAAAACTAAACAGTTTCTTACTTTTTTTTCACTCTCCCAAAAGTTTTCAAAGTATCAAATTAACAGAAGAAAATGAACTTAGAGTTAGCTATCTGCATAAAAAATAAAATTTACACCCAATTATCTGAAAAATCAAACAGACGCAAACAAACGCTGAGGCTTACACAATATTATATTCGAAGCGCATCGTGATGAAAAGCACACGGCCGTGATAAGCTGAAAGGAATTTACGAAGTCACTCAGCTGTGTGATAGAGCCGTATAAATCTCTAATCAGAGAAGAGAGCTCGGATGGTTCGGTGTGAAGGTTTCATAGCACTACAAATCTCTCCTCATTAAACTTTAATAGGACTGCAGGGTGGAGATAGGGCGCCGCATTAAAGCCGGCCGCACAATGCACGAGCCGACACGGCAATCTGTATAAAACACAGCCTTCAATACCTTCTCTCCACTGGAAGGTAAATTAAAGATTTTCCTCGTGGCCTGAGAATCTAAATTACATTCATAAATTATAAGAAGGATCACGATTTATAGAGGCTGATGAAATACAAGAAAATCTGTCCTTCCTATTTCCTGATTATATTTCACCTCATTTATTACTGCATATGGATGCCATCATGGACGGGAAAAAACTGTACAACAAATTAGTTTATTTATATTTATAATAAGATTGAATATGAAATCGTTTAAGCGGTATCCGAACTGCACGACACTCATATAAAATCCCATCAAGGCCCGGCGTAAGCAGGTTTCCAGATTTGTAATAGCAACAGCAATCTCTAGAGGGCGTTTTTCAGTGTCATGCCCGGATTTATATTACTGATGAATCGTGATTAAATCTATTCAGTTTTGTTTTTGTTTCATAAGTGATATGTAGAATCAGATTTTGGGTACTTACAGGCTGGCCAGCCTCACCATCTTCTCCCTTGTCTCCTGGGCTTCCATCAAGTCCCTATCATCGGGAGTACAGTTTGGAGTTAAACAGGAACTAATAGTGCATTTTCTTTTCTAAGTTCAGTTTAATACTAAACCATTGCATATTTATAGATACACATAGAGTTCAATACTCACAGCAATACCAGGCTCACCAGGAGGTCCAGGGTCTCCAGGAAAGCCAACAGGACCCTACAACAACAAATGATCAGGATACAGTGAGTTCAACCGAATAAGAACTGTGGATTATATACAAAAAGTACCAAGGACACATCTGCTTTAATGATAAGTATAAAAGTCATAAAGTCAAAAGAGATGTTTTTAAACAAACAAACCTCTTTGAACAAGAAAATGAAAAATGTTGATGGGTCGTTAAGGGATAATTATTACACTAGCATGAATTTGCAGTAATTTGTCTTAAAGTGCACTATGCAGGAAAGGCTAATAATTCGTATTGCTATAATAGTCAATTAACTGTATTCCATTAGCATATCCCTCAAAAAATATTTTCAGATGCACTTACAGGATTTCCCTTAGGGCCGTCATCTCCAGGTGGTCCTTTAGGTCCAGCAGGTCCTGCAGAACCAGGTGGTCCTGCTTCTCCCTTCTCTCCTCTCTCACCCTTGGGGCCCTGCAGATCAAATCAGAAAGATGAGTGGACCAAAGATATCAGGAAAGCACGAATCTGGAATGAACACACTACCTCAGCAGTCCATAAAAACACAAAAAAATAAATGGACTAAATGCATTGTCTTTGGGGTACAACCAAATTCAAAATCATGTCCCTGAGCGACGCTGTAAAATATGACACATTAAATGGACCAAGCACAAATTCCTGAGGCATGAGTGGATAGAAATACTGTTCCCAACATACACTGAGGAATAATAAATATGAATGCAATGGAATTCTGTCTGTGAGGTATTCCAGAAAATAACAAATATGAGTTGACTGAACATATCCGTGGGGTATGCCGCAAATACCTGAGGTATGTTGTAAACTCCAGAAGCATGACAAATCCCTAAAGTATTCCATAAATCCCAGAGCTACAGTGAATATCTCTGCAGTACACCGCAAATCTTTCAGGTACTCCATAAATCACTGATGCAGGGCAAAAATTACTGAGGTACCTCATAAATACCTGAGGTATACTGTAAATCCTTGAGGTATTATTTCATTTGCTAAGCTACCAAGTAAATCCCTGAGGTACTCTGTAAATGTCTAAAGTAGCCAATAAATCACAGAAGTACACCATAAGTCAATGAGGTACCCGGTAAATCCCTGTGGTACACCATAAATCCATAAGGTACATCCCTTAGGTACGCATAAATCCATGAGGTGCCCTGTAAATCCCTGAGGTACTCTGCAAATGTCTAAGGTAGACAATAAATCACTGAGGTACACCATAAATCCATGAGGTACCTGGTAAATCTCTGAGGTACACCATAAATCCATGAGGTGCCTTGTAAATCACTGAGGTACACCATAAATCCATGAGGTGCCTTGTAAATCACTGAGGTACACCATAAATCCATGATGTGCCCTGTAAATCGCTGAGGTAGACCATAAATCCCTGAGGCAGCTTGTAATTTGCTAAGGTACACTATAAATCTCTGGGATACAGTGAAAATCCCTGAGTTACTCTGTTACTGAGGTACGCTGTAACTTGCTGAGATACCCACTAAAGCCCTGAGGTACTCTGCAAATCCTTGAGTACACTATATTTGCTAAGGTACACAGTAAATCCCTGAGGTATAATGAACATCATTCCCTGAGGTACACTACAAAATGCTAAGGTGACCCCTAATATTGGTGAGGTACCCCGTACATCCCTGAAGTACATCCCAAAGGTATGGTGTAAATGACTATGGTATTCTTCTGAAGTACAACATAAGTTACTGAGGTATGGCATAAATAACTAAGGTTCTCTGTAAATCACTAAAGTATGGTGTAAATCTCTAAGGGAAACACTAAATCCCTGACGTGTGGTGTCAATGGACTGAATGGACAAACATGAGTGGACTGAACCTGAATCTTTGAGGTGGACTGCACTTTTGTCCTGAAGTAAGTCAGGTCACAAACTCTCTGAACACATATTTCTGAGCTAGATTCTAAATGTAAATGGACCAAACTGATGTGCCTGAGGTACACCATAAATCAGAAATGAGATTTTTTAGAAAGAGATACTATAACTAGCATAAAAGTAAGATACTACTTAAGAAAAGTAGTATACATTTAAGCATTTCAAATATTGCAACTGGAGAACTACCTTTTCACTAAAGAAACATATTCTGAAGACATATCTCACATGAAAAAATTTTTTTGAAATGTGATTTGAAAATTCCGATTGAAACTTCAAAGTTAAACACACCCACACACCCACTCACACAGGCCACTTACTCCTGTTCCAGGCTCTCCAGGAGGTCCAGGATTGCCAGCTTCACCTTGTTCTCCCTGTAAGAGATTTTACTGGTTAAAAGCTTCACCATGGTAACCAAACCCAGATCTACAGCGCTGCTTGTCAAAAAAAGCAGTATAATTAAACAGGACAGCAGCACAGCTGAAATAACAGTCGACAAGCAGCAGTCGACAATCTCTCGCTTTATTTCCGTCGAAATACATGTAGGTGAGCAGAAGCGGTCATCTCTGTACCAGGCTATTCTCAGATCTCTCAGCAGGAGAAATATCCTGGAGGTCTCACTCCAGAATCATCTCATCAACACAATTAAATATTGATACTCAGAGACGAGACCTGACAAATAACAACATGACCAGAGGAAAAGGGGTCGTTACTAACCTTCTCCCCCACTGCTCCCATGCCTCCAATACCACCGGGTGGCCCTTGAGGTCCCTGAAAAACACACCAGGTTAACGTGAGAGGTATTTACTCTGGGTCCTTTAGAGAAGTGTGTGTTTGTGTGTGTGTGTGTGTGTATACTGTATATGCATGTATCTTCCTGCAATCTAAATGGCTTGCCTATACAATAACATGAAGTAAATGAGAAACAACAGATTTAAGACAAAAGACAATAAGTGTAATCATAAGCAGCGATTTGCGGGGACCAAGCACCTTTTGCAAATAGTGCCCCTAGTGGCTAATTATTGCCAAGTACAAAAAAGTGAATACGAACAACAGTATTTTTATATTCGTTTTCACTCTAAACCAGAAAAGTGCATACTTAGGACTGATTGGTATTTAATAATAATAATAATAATAGTAATAGCATTTATAGAGCACTTTCAGATGTACATGGTAGTACAATATAGAATACAATAAAAATAAAATGTACTAGAGTACAACAGGTCAAATTAAGGATAACACAAATATAGAGTATGTGCAAAAACAATCATAAGAAATAGAATGTACACAAATACAGAACAAAAATAGCTAGTCATAAGTCATGCTAGTCATGTAGCATATGAGAACTAAAACATTAAAACTTTAATTTTAGAATAAACAATTTGTAGCAAATAAAATAATACACATGGTGACTGTTTAAGCTACTTACATCAGCACCAGATGGACCCTGAGGACCTCTTGGACCCGGTGGACCAGGTGGACCCTGGAGACAGAGACAAATGGACATCATTTATATATATAAATTGGGTACAATTTACTTTAATTATTTAATCAACAATGAATATATTCTATTGTATTCTATTTTATTCTATTAATAATTATTTACCTATTTATGTAACAGAATACAGCAGCGAATCTAACTTCAATTATCATGTTTGTGTATTATATGGAGCTGTAGCATTTGGCAAATTTCTGTCTCGTAATTTACAGAGAGCAGAAGAAAACTGTCAGGTCTGCGTAGGAGTATTTTACCAAGAAATTACATATGGAAGTTTTTAATAATAAACAACAAAACATTTGTCTTTGTTTGATTTGTCTTTATTTGTAGCATGGAAGTTAGGTTTTCTTTTCTTTTTTTATTTTTATAAAAAAAAAAAAAAAAGTTAACAAGTCCAAATCAACATATGCAGGTTAAGGAAAATACAGTATGCATTTTCTTACTTTCTCTATGGCCCTTGCACGCTGTTTTGTGCTTCTCATTGCATAAATGATAACAATTTATTAACGTTAGGAATAATCCAAAAAGGAAGTTCTGACTTTAGTGCTAAACTCGGTGTGAACTCCGTCTCACTTCCAGAATTCACAAAGAGCTAAAATTTACTAAAGTACCGAATAACAGACTACTGTATATGTTGAAGTAACTGGCAAAATAAGTTATCAAACCCCTCATTTAAATCTATATGCTAAAATAAGATTTCTACAGAGTTTTCCTTGTAAAAACAAACTCGCACTGGCCGTATCTCAGGAACCGCACATGCAACAGTATCTATCAATCAACCTATCAACATTTATTTATATAGCACTTTACAGCTTCACAGCACTAAAAATGACAATAAAATAGCAATAAAAATTGAAATAAAAATACAGAAACAAAATAAAACATATAGTTATAAATAAATAAATGAACAATATAAATGAAAATTATAGTAACAGTAATAATAATAACAATAATAATAAAAATTAATAAAACAAAATGATAAAATTATAAAAAAGCATAAAATTATAAAATATTAAAAGCCATTCTACATAAGTGGGTCTTTAGTTGTGCTTTAAACAAAGGGAGGTCCGTAATTTTGCGTAACAGTAATGATACTTGGTATCAAATTGGAGCCTGTTGAACCAGGAATTTGAAAACATGCAAACCTCAAATCACAAAAATGCCACTTAATACCTGATTAAGGACCAGACACTCACCATAGGACCGACGTCTCCGTTCTCTCCCTTCTCACCTGGAGGTCCAGGAAGACCCTGCGGAAAAAAAGCGCACACAATCAATCACTTTGTAGAAAGAAAGACAGAAAGAAAGAAAGAAAGAATGCATCTAGGTTTTTCATAGTTCCAGTTTTGCTTCTAAGTGATTCACGTTACTTGAGTAATGAACAGAACTCAGAATGTGTTGGACTGTTATAATAAAATAATCAACAGAGCCATGTGATGAAGTTACTCCTGTGGAATTACCGTTACAACACTGAAGAGGACCGTTTTCCTTTAACTTTCTCTGCGTTAGTTAACGTAAAGTTAAAGACAAAACCTAAAGTTACCCTAAAGTCGCTGTTTTACCTCTGACGACGTGCTAATGGTGGAGATTCCTTCCATCCGTGATAACTAATACACGTATCTGTGAACGAGCTGTGACTAGAGAAACGGTCACCAGCACATTAGTGTAAACTTGTGAAAGTGAATCAACACCTCCTGACCAATCAGAGTGCAGAATTAAACAGTGATGTAAATGTGAAACGGGAAAGGGACCAAGTGCAGTGTGTGTGTGTGTGTGTGTGTGTGTGTGTGTGAGTGTCGCATGAGGTTGGAGTGCAGGCTGATGTGAGACTGAAATGCTAAGAGGATGAGCTCACCGTTAGTGATAAACACTCGAGCATAGGAATGAGAAAGAATAAAAGAGGAAAACTTGGCGTGGATGGAATAACACACTGCTGTCATGCGGGCAGAGAGAGAGAGAGAGAGAGAGAGAGAGAGACGGACTCTTTTCAAATCATTTCTCCACTGCTGTGCTCTTACGTGAAACCGGATTTTAGGCTATTTAAACTCATTTTCTGCCTCTCGCTCCTTTTTTCTCAGCCCTTGGTGGGCAGAGTTGTGACCTCAAGACACTACAAAAGCTTTTTCGCCCACACTAGAGCGCTGGGGTTTATGCAAACGCGTCTCACACACACACACACACACACACACACATATCTCACGGTTCAAACACCGCTTCAGAAGGGTCCACAATTGTTCCTGTCTTTTTATCCACTGCCATTCTTTCTTATATTGCTTTTATTTTAAAGCTATGACGTCTGAACTTTAAAGCTGCCTTATTTTACCATTTTCTGTAACCCATTAACGCAGGTCTCAGAGCGCCCCCGATGTGCGTGAATGTTAATGCGCCAGCTTAAACAACCTTGTTTTTTTTCACACCTCAAATTCCCTTGATTGCACTCCTCCTCTGAACACACTGTTTCAGTGTCTATGTAAATGCGCTACAGCTGAGCAAAAAAGCCGGGGTCTTATTTTCTGAGGTCACATTAGGGGGGAAATCTAAGTGTTTTTTTTTTTGTTTGTTTGTTTTATCCCAGCCAATACAAAAATGTAAAAAGACCAAAAAAAAACATGGATTTTCCCCATCTGAATGTCTAAAAATGAAGCAAATTTCGCACAAAAGGTGTCCTTTAAATAATTTTTGATTGCTTAACATAGAACTAGTCTGAGTTTCATCAGGGAGTTATGAGTAGTGTATGAGGTTGTGAATTCATGTTAGCTTGTAATGTGATTCTAACAGATTTGAAGTTGAACAGATACAGTACGGCTGAAATGTCATAACACAATATTTGAAGACATTTCTGTCACATATGAAATACGAAAAGATTATATACATTATGTACTGTAGTTTTTCCAACAACAACAAGAATTTCAATGTTATGGTCCTTTTTTTATTTTTATGTAAATTATACACATATTTAAAGTTTATTCTGTTAGAATTGATTACGTTATTGATGTCATCTGATTATTTCGCCCCAGCAGTACTGTACACTCGCCCTGACATTTACTCTAATTGCTCGTCTGGTCTTCATCTGGCTCTCCATCTCAGTCTGACGTCTAATTCTCTGTGATATTTACACTCCAGGTATTGAGGGGATTCACGCAGCACGCCCTCAGGGTTGGACACCATTAGCAAAATGTTTTTTAAATAAATAAATAAATAAATCAGTCTTTAAGGCCAGTGGAGAGCAAGTGTGGTCTGAAAACCAGTGTCCTAATGCGTAGTGGAGCACATCAGCACTCCAGAGTAATTACTGCAGGCACATTACGGCCAATTAAAGCTGAATCGAGTCGAACGGCTCGGAGGCTTGCTGGCCATCGATGTAGTCGATCTAATCTCATTGTGGTGCTGATTCCACTTCATGGAGGCGAGCTCGTAATTCGTTTGATGATGAATTGAGAGATCGGAGCTGCTGATGGCTGCCTGGGTTATTATTATCACAGAGACTGCACACGACCCTCGGAGCACTGCTTTTACTCAAGAAAAATATTTTTGTAAATAATTTAGGAAGTAATAATGATAAAGAAATTTTAAATTGCAAATTAATTAGAAAACTAATAAAAAAATATGCCCAACAAAAGATAGACAAAAAATGGCAACAAAAGTCTTTTTTTATATAACAAAAATCTATATAAAAAAACTAAATCTAAATGCAAGCAAATAAATAAATGCATCTCATCAATAAAATAAAATGTAAAAATGCTATGTATATTTACATATTATTAAATGCTATGTATATTTATACAATTCTCAAATTTTATTTATTATATATCATAATAGTATTCATTAAAATGAAATAACATTAATTAAATAAAGTAATAAAACATAAGTATAACAGTAATAAATATAAATAATGTAAAACATCTTTATTAAATATTAATTCATATTAGAAAATGTCAATAAAATATTAATATTAATAATGAATAATAATTATAAAAAAAAAGATATATATATTTTTTAATAAATGCTGTTTATTAATGGTCAGATATATGGTTGATTAAGGAGCTGAGTAACTAAACATGATTGGTCGAACATTTTTACTTTGAAGGTCATGGAGTAACAAACCTTTAACTAAAACCTTTTAAACTAAATTGTGAATAAAATAAAAAAACAGAATGCAGCTTTATAATATATAAAAGTGTTTTTTTCCTGTTATACCACAGATTTCAGATTTTACATAAATGAATAAAATACTGATTATCGATTACGTCTCCTGATCGCTGTATATGTGTATATAGCACTCGTTGCCATGGAAACCTCTTTTAATTCTCTGAATTCATGCCTTATCCTTGACGTTAAACGCCTGAAGCACTAAAGAAATAGTTTTAAGGCTCCTCGTGTCGTCTTCAATATTGTAGCGTTGTGAGTAACACACTGGTACGAGAGACTCACCTGCAGGCCGATGGGTCCGGGTGCTCCGGGGAACCCTCTCGTTCCTTCGTCTCCTTTCTGTCCGAACATTCCCTGCTGTCCTCGAGGACCGGGCTCTCCATCCCCTCCCTGCAAACACACACACACAAATCAGATCAAGCTTAAGTAGCTGTAGGCTAACTAGATTAATAAGAAACTGAAATTATGATGTTAATTAATTTACTCTACATGAATGAAAGCCACATGGACCTGAGATGTAAATTATACCTGTGATGCTTTTATGTTCATGTTTCGCTCTTCAGTTACGGTCACAGATTTAAAAAATTTAAAGCAAAATCATTTATTCAATTTCCAGTTAATTAAACAGTGAGTAATAGAGTAAAAGTGTGTCCTGATTATATACAGTGTGGGCCATTTATATGGATACACCTTAATAAAATGGGAATGGTTGGTGATATTAACTTCCTGTTTGT
>JAQMYJ010000033.1:34881431-34920352 GCA_030014305.1 Clarias laeviceps | reverse complement strand
AATATAATATAATATAATATAATATAATATAATATAATATAATATAATATAATATAATATAATATAATATAATATGTGATGGTGAAGGAAAATAACTGGTTAAATATACAAACAAACCATTTCTCAAATTTTTTTATTAAATGTTGTTTGTGAAAACTGTTCTATAAAAGCAATATCACACTCGGTGTCGTGCTGTTGTGTAACATCATTCAAACCTAATATTTAAGTCATGAAATTCTAATAAAAATCAGAAAAAAATAAAGATTTGTTTGATATAGAAGGAAGAAGTGAAGGATTCTAAACACTCACCTGTTCTCCTTTATCACCTTTACTTCCTTTCTGTCCTGGTTCTCCTACTTCACCCTGAAACACACACACACACACACACACACACATTATGATCACACACCACACTCACACTTTCACAGGTTCAGAGTGTGTCTGGTTGAGACTGGAGGTGTACATCAGGGTGAACACGCAGGTGCGAGCGGGTGGGCGGGTCTGAAGCATGTGGGACACAGACCATGTTAAATCATGAGCATTAATGTCCAGCACAGTGAGACTTCATTAGTGATGACCTGGTCAGGGTCACACGGCTGTAAATTACACTAGCTGTTTGTCATTTTAGATTTTTTTTTTATAATAGTGGTAAAAATATATTAATAATGGTTTAGGCCACGCCTACTTCAGGAAGTCCTTATGTTTTTTCATCTGCAAGTAGCAAGCTAACCGTATAGGTATTAATACTATAAGTGAACACATACTGTACTGTATGTTTAAATTAAAGGCAGACTTTCCACTAAAAGTAAAATATGTACAGTAAGCTGAACAAAAATAATAAAAAATGTCAAATTATGTTTATGTTAAAAACGTTTTAAACAGAATTAATTTGATTTAAAAACTTAATTTATTTGAGAATAATTGATATAATATCTAAATTTAAAAGCTACGCAAGCCTAAAATCTCTTTTTTTATTTTAGTAGATGTCTGTGTGTGGATTAATCTAAAGCTAATATTTGTACCCACAGTAAAGCTTTTGTAAGAGTAAACCATGCTGCTGTGTGTTTGATGCGTTAACCAGCAATGTTGATTTGGTGTCCCGGTGCTTCTGAGCAGGAATTCTGAGATAAATGAGCATGAGGTACCGATTGTGTCATGGTGTTATATATCATTATTATATTTCTGCTTTTCATTTATTATAACATTTGTCTTTCCTTTTTTTGCACTTTCTGAACACTTTCTTTCAGTATCTTTTCTTATTTATTTTCTCTTCCAATCATTCGTCCAGTCCGTTCTGATTTATTCCTTTTGCTTTCCACACTAAAAAGCACTCGGTGCTGCATTATAAATGCATACAAGTCCGGTCTAACGAGTTCCTATTGACTGAAAGATAAAACACGGCATGTTGAAGACTGTACGTGATAAACGCTCGGTCCCTCGTGCAGGACTCTAATGAGACGTAGAGACGGAGAGCCGATGGCGCTGATGATGATGGATACGGTACTGGATACGGGAGACTGATGTGTTCTGCAGATGGACGAGTGTTTGTGTGTCGTGATTATGATTAATCACATGTGGAGCTGATATGAGATCGAAGCTACTACTGTCTCTGTTTTTTATCTTCCCTTACCTTATCACCATCCTCTCCGGGTGGTCCCTGGGGTCCGGTTGGGCCTGGCAGACCGACTGGACCTTGGACTCCATCACGGCCGGCTGGACCTGCTGGTCCTTTCTCACCCTGAACACACACACACGTAAATATATTAAAACCGGTATCATGTGATAACAAATACAGAGTCATTCTTGAATAAATAAAAAATGCTAAATGACTGTCTTATAAGGAATCAAATGCTTCAGAACATGCTTGTATGGGACATAATCAACGACAAAAACCTTGAACTTCTGAAAATGACTTAAAAGTCCAGTACTTACAGGAGCACCTTTCTCTCCAGCAGGTCCTGGGGGTCCCTGAGGTCCAGCACGGCCGGGTAAACCAATCGGACCTGCAGAACCGGCAGCTCCTCGCTCACCAGGTGAGCCCTAAAAATACCAAACATTCGACAGGTAAACCTCACAATGTTTCAGTGTTCAGATATTCAGGTTATTGCACTGGAAGTGATCATGGTCACCTGGAGAACATCTCAGATCTGAACATGTGACCAGGAACATGAGAAATCGTACAAACTGCACCTCACCAAGTCATTGGACCTTTTTCTGTATAAAATAGTTACCTCAAAAATAGAGTAACCTTTAATTATAATTTGCTACATAACTGGTCCTTTAAAGGTACATTATACCCAAATTTCTATAAAAAAAAAAAAAAGGTATCTGATCAAGAGTAGCACCAGCATAGTACCCTTTAAATGTAGTGTTTGCTTGTATTACTCTTTATTCCACCCACCCTCGAGCAGGTCTGCTTTGGAATTGGTTCAGCTTGGATTTGAGCTCGTGCACTGACGATGCTCTTCTTTAAATCTTAGGTTCAGCATCTTGGCGTCTTTCCCACAAGCTACGCCGAGCACTCAGCAGTAAATTATGTACTCTGTAAGTGAGGTGTATGAAGGGAAATTAAAAGCTCTGGTGGTAAACTAAAACAGTGCAAGTTTCTGTCCTTGGCTTTCATCAGTCCCGTCCGCGATTCTGCCAGAAATGCATCTTAAAAACCGCTTATATAAATTACAGAGCGTCTGGAGGAAGTAAACAGGAAGTGTTTACAGGTGAAAGCTAGGATTTATATGATGTTTTAAAACAAACAAACAGTCACAGCTTGTTCGGACAGCTCGGTCAGATCTGTTCACTGGGCCAGATGACCTTCTGAATGAGGACAAAAGTGGACCCAGGACGGAGCCTTGTATGAGAACTCTGTAGTCAAGATATTAGCATGGCATGATACAAGTTAAAATTCATTCTTCTGTTAAATAAAAAATTTTGTGGAAAATAATTCAATTGAAGGTTAAGATATGCACAGTTAGTTTTGCTTTATCCACTTGGGGACCAAAACAAGCACTAAACTCAAGATTATAAACTCAGCTAGTAAAAATATGCTAATTATGTAATTATTTCTAAGCAATTACTATTTTAGGTCATTAAGGATTCATTCAGTAGATCATGAAATTTATGTTCAGTCATTATTAATGCTTTCAGATACATTCTGATTATAGAGTATTAATTGATTAACAAACGATTGATTAACAAACGATTGTTTTGTTATTGTTTGTTCTCCTCCATGTTTATTCCATGTCTCAGGCTGGATGGGGAGTCATGTGATGACACACGAGGTAGTATGGTTTTAAAGAGACAGTACATGAACACACACAATGGGGGAAGTATTAACATAATAATAATAATAATAATAATAATAAGTGACATATGTCTTGAATTTCAATTAATTTGCAATTAGTTGCCGAGCCTTACTCTCGCTAAAAGGAAATCATATAAAGGAGGGTACAAAGGTGGTGTTCTGTATGAATATGTTGCTTTTAAGATTAACCGTAATACTAAGGGATAATTGTAATGTTGCCATGGTAACAGCATAATGTTCTTTTTTATTTATTTATTATTACTCTCTCACTCTCTCTTGGTCTATACCACTTTATTCTGTATACAGGGTCGCAGGGGGTCTGGAGCCTATCCCAGCAGACTTAGGGCACGAGGCGAGGTACAGTAGACCATGGACGGGGTGCCAATCCACACTCTCGTTCACATACTACGGGCAATTTGGGAACACCAATTAGCCTAACCTGCAGGTCTGTGGACTGTGGGAGGAAACCGGAGGAAACCTATCAAGCATGTGGAGAACACAAACCTGAGGCGGAATCGAACCCAGAACCTGGAGGGGCAAGGCAACAGCGCTAACCACTATTTATTTATTTATTTTTACATCAACTAAAACATGTACGGTGGTGAAATGAAAAGCCTGTGCAATCCTGGCACAAATTTAAAAAAAATAAATAAATAAAATAAAGTAAAATAAAATAGGAGAGCTGGGGACCTTAACTCATCTTTCTTATGATTTATTAAGTGAATAGCTATCCAGATAAAAATATATATATTATTTGTAGAAATAATAGGAAACTAAACATCACTTTTCCTTATGACACATATAATTACAAGATGTCCGATGACCTTTTTTTAAAAAATAAATAAATAGGAACACAACAAAGCTACGGCATGGTGGGGAAAGCTAAGAAAAATCTTAAAAACACTTGATAAAGTGTTGCAGTGGTGTCTAATTCCATAAAATAAAAAAAAAACATAAAAAAGAAAAAAGAAAAGCTAACTTCGACGCTCTAGCTCAATCCCATACCACTCCTGGTTTTATGACGAGTTTCGTCTCTGAAATGACTTCCTCCTTCTGAGTGCTCTTCAGACTTTATGAAGGCTTCGGAAGGAAAAATAACCGAGCCTGGACTAAGTGAAAGCCGTGTATGAAGTGGTGCGAGTGTCTCTGAGAGAACGGAAGACCAAATCGAATGGACAGATTCAATCAAAAATATCGATGAGAGGAGAAGCTCTGAAACGTCTGGAACAGCCTCGGGTCTGTCTAGACACTTCGTGTGGGGAGTCTGCTTTCTGATTAATTCCTTGACAGTGTGTGTGTGTGTGTGTGTGTGTGTGTGTGTGTGTGCATTAAATGTGTTGTTTAGCTAAGCTGACGCAAGCTGAGTCAGTGTTGTCAGAAATCAGCACTTTGCCTCGGATCTAATGATGAGTTATTAGAGGAGGGTAAGGCAGGAATGTCACTCTTTCATTACTCCTCTCTCACAAACACATCCCTCTTTCTCTAATCTCTAAAGAAAGCTGAATTGATAGACTTCATGCAGGTGCAGCTGAGTCCTTTATCTGGCTCTACATGAAAGTCAAATCGATGACACTTCAGCCGGCTGTACTAATCCCACACGGCCCTTAAAAACCTCAATCAGGGAATAATAACACTTATCTTCCCCGGCTTTATAAGCGAACGCGTCACCTGCGGACAGGACGTCTTTCCAATTCAGCTTCCCATTAACCTAATGCGCGCAGTCCATCAAATCCGACAGACTGCAGTGTAAAATTACAGGAATTTGTGATTATCTTTATTACCAGAGATCTCCTTGTCACTCAGTGTAACTTGGTTTTGTTTAAGTCTCTACAGTAGCTCTTTTTCTTTTTTTTCATCTGTATGGTGTCTTTACTTTCTGTTTTTGTCAGTAATTCGTCATATTCTCTCTGCCTGTCTGTCCTTCGCAAAGTCTTGCCAATTGTCTTTGTTTGTTTCCTCTTAACTCTCTTAAACTCTTTTCATTCCTTGTTTTTTGTGCCTTTATAAACAGGTCAACAATTACTCATAATGCAACACTGAATCAGTTTACTTTGGAACTGATTATACACATATCTGATCTAAACCTGACAATGAATTTGACAATGAATCCGGACTCAGAACTGAGCCCTGAGGAACTCCTCTACTGAAGCAGAGAGACTAAAACCTTTTTTTTTTTATCTGAAAATCTCGAGAGATGATTAAAACCTATCGAATTTAAATAAATATATTTTAATAGATTGACATATCATCACTTAAATTTCCAGATTTTTAAATATAATTTCTGCGTCAAATTCATGTCACAGCTCTGGATTCTGATTAATACAATCAGCTTAATACTGTAATTATTTTCCGAAAGATAAAAAGTGTCCTCTAGTGGAAACTACTAGCAGTGTTAGACTCCACCATGCGCACGCACACACACACACACACACACACTGTACAGGGCATATGAGGCTAAGTGGATCGGAGGCCTCTGTGTATCTCAATTCCAGCAGGACAGAACAGAAGAGTGAAGTGGGATGGAAAGATAGAATAATGGATCATAGGATGGAAGGCTGGAGGGTTGGTGCATTGATAGTGGGATGATGGAAAGCCAAGATAAAAGAATGAAGGAAAAAATAAATATAAACATGAAGTTATGGAAAAATTTAAATGGAGAGAGAGGATGAAGATGGAGGGATAGAGGATGGGATGGTCTTCATGAAGGGTGGGTGAAGTGATGGAGGGGAGAAGACATGGAGAGACAGGGCAGTGAAGAGATAAAGGAGTAGAGGAATACACAGATGGAAATGTGGATGGATAGTGAGTAGGATGGAAATGGGATGTGAAGGGATAGTGGTGTGTTGGAGAAAACAGGATGGAAGGATGCAAGAGTAAAGGGATAAATTGAGGCTAAGCTGGACAGATGGAATCATATTGGCAGAGAAAAATGAAGAGACAGAGGAATTGAAAGATGAAGAGATGGAGGATAGTGGTGGAGTGGTGGAGTGATGGCAGAGTGGAAAGTTGGAGTAAAGGAGTGGATGAAGGAGTTAAGAGATGGATAATAATGGGACACAAAGACGGTAAGATAAAGAGATGAAGTTTTTGCATTTAAACTTTCTTTCCATCACTTCCTGTTCCTGTTTTACTTTTTGGATTTAATGTCTCTTTTATCTCTTTGTTTTTCTGATTTTCTACTTAATGTTTATCATTTTTCATTACTTTTTTCCATTCACCATATTCTTTCTTTTTCTCTTTCTTTCTTGTTTTCCTTTTGCATTTGATTTCTTTCTTACTTACTTTCTTTGTTTTTTTAATGTTTATTCGTCTGTCTTTTATTTCATTCATTCACTTTTCCTTCCCTTCCTTAATTTTTCTTTCCTTATTTTCTTTTTTTCTTTTGCATAAATTTTTTTTCCCTTCTTTCTTTCTTTTTTTTCTTCCATCCTTCCACTTTGGAAGAATGGAGAAATGGAAGGATGGAGGGATGTTGAGCCGGACATGACAGTGAGAATGATGATTTATGGGAAATGAAAACTTACCACAGGACCAGGGGGACCCTGAGGACCCTCAGCTCCTTTCAGTCCAGCTGCACCCTACATAGAGAGAGAGAGACATAGACAGAGAGAGACAGAGACAGAGAGAGAGAGATGTTGGGTCTCGTTTATCACACTGTATACAAACCCATTTATTGAGAAATGTGTGTATAAGGAAACTCACTAATGGGAACCTCGCTGATTGGATAATTAACTAATGAATCCATCCATAAATTAAGACTAACTGTTCATTAAAACAAAAGTAATGGCACCCTGTAAAACAGAAAGCACGTGCGTACGTGTGTGTGTGTGTGTGTGTGTGTGTGTGTGTGTATGTGTGTGTGTGTGGCTAATTTAGCACACACTGAGCTTCTGAGGTACTCGCTCAACGTTCAAACCCCATTTTGATATTTGCAGCTCGTTTATGGGGTTTGTGGGCGGGGCTAAATATAAATCAGCTGTGTCAGAAAACAGGTCTGTGTGAGTGTGTGTGTGTGTGTGTGTGTGTGTGTGTGCGCGCGCACGCTCAGGCTGTTCTCAGTAATGACCAGGGTTGAGTGAAAGTGAATTGCACCACTGGGGAACAATCACACACACACACACACACACACACGATGACCTTGAGGTTCTCTGTTATTTTCAGCGTCCTCCTTAATTTCAGAATTAATTCATTTACATAACATAAACAAAGCAAAACTCTCCTCAGATTAGCATAATGCATATAGTGCTACACACCTCACTGCACACACACACACACACACACACACACACACACACACTAATTGGTGTGTTTTGTTAATTGGTAATGCGTCCTCTGAGAGTAGTACTGCTATAGTAGAGCACAGCCGTGCTAATGAACTAGCACAAATTCAAACAGTGTGTGAGTGTGTGTGTGTATGAGAGAGAGAGTGAGAGAAAGAGTTTGTGTGTATGAGCTTACCAGTGATCCAGGAAGTCCTCGCTCTCCAGGGAACCCTCTCAGTCCAGGTGGTCCATCTTTCCCAGAAGGACCTGGAGGACCTGGGTCTCCCTACAGAACACACACACACGAACAGATCAGGAATACAGTGAAACCTCGGATTGTGAGTAACACGGTTTGCAAGTGTTCCGCAAGACGAGCAAAGATTTTTAATAAATTATTATTTGGAAAACAAGCAAGTCTTGGTTTACGAGCACCGAGTATCATGTATCACGCATGCGCTTCTTGTTTTGACGCCTTGTTTTGTTCCTTGCTATTTTTTTCCGACAAAACAGTCTTTCCGTTAATGTGTGTTTATGTGAAATTAAAATAAGAAAGGAGAAAGGTTTACTATGTAAGAAAGTCTCATTAGAAAGTAAAAAATCCATTTTCTCCCTCAGCCTATCTTATGTGTGTGCGTGTGTAATTTGACACCGTGCTGGATCACACATTCACACACACACACACACACACACACACACACAGCGCATAAACGGAAACATCTGTCGGGATTTATTTTTACTCTTTTTAAAAAGTAAAGTGCAGTTTGCTTTATTTTTACTTTATATTTCGTGTTCATTATTTTCATGTATTTATTTTTTTGGGCTGTGGAACGAATAATTTGAGTTTCCATTATTTCTGATGGGAAAATTAAATTTGGTTTACGAGTGTTTTGGAATACGAGCCGCTTCCGGAACTAATTATGCTCATAATCCAAGGTTCCACTGTAATCTGATGTAACTGATGTATCTCTCAGAACATGCCAGACAACGTCCTGTTTGTTTTGAGCGCAGGTTGTCATGGAGACGGGGATTTCACCTTTGAGCCTTCCTTCCCTCCTGCACCTGGAAGACCCTGCTCTCCAGGAGGTCCTGGGGGTCCGGGGTGTCCTCTCTCTCCGACTGGACCGGTCTCTCCGGTTGGACCCTGTGAGCCAGAACATTGGTAGATCATTAATATCCACAATCTCTTTCTCAATGTCTCTCTCATATGTCTCTCACTTCTCTCTCAATCTCTCTCTCCCACTTTCTTACATTTAGTGTCTTTCTTTCTTTCTTTCTTTCCATTTACTGTTTAAAATTCACTGCAATGGGTTTTGCATTTAATACATTTCTTTTTTTATTCCTTTCTGTTTCACTTTCTTTGTATTTAACATTTTTCTTCCTTATTTTTTGTTCTATCTTTATCTTTCTTTTCCTTCCTTCCTTCCCTCCTTTCACATCTGTAAAATCGCCCTGTGCTTAAGACACCCAGAAGGAGGATAAACTCTACCTGAGGGCCGACGACTCCTCCGGGGCCGGGGGGACCTGTTTTTCCTTGGAAACCCTGTGAACAAGTGTAGAATATTACACACAGTATTAAAGTGCAGGACTGTACGGCTGTATACGATTCACCTTTAAACCGAACAGCGTTTAGAAGGAGGGTCAGGAGGACATTACGCTGATCATGCGCATGCAGGACTTCAACAGAGTGTGTTCAGTGTTCAGTGTGTGTCAAGATCAGTTGCAACATTATTACATGATCATTTCTTGCTTTATTTGTTAGCTTGAACAGCCTCGTTTAGAAAAACAAAAAATAAAAACAGAAAAATAAAATCCAGACAAAAAGCAACACTGTGAACGTTTTGTCTGAATAAATGCTACGTGAGCATTTATTTACTTACTGACGGCCGCCTCATGTCCGAGTCGCGTGTTCTGATTTGAGATTCATGATCTCATGCATAAGAACTCAGGGATCAGAAATCAGAACTCTGCTTGATTACTGCGAAGAGGATGCAATAACATGACCCTGGGGCCAGTCACATGACCCTCAGGCTCAGCTGTAATAACAGAGTTAGCATGACCAAGGATGCAGCAATCGATCAAACCGTACAATCAGATGGAAATTAGAAATCAGATGCAGATAAATAAGTTCTGAGAAATCAGATGGTATAGCGTGCAGGTTTCCGTCATTCCACTAAATATCACAGACAGATTAGCAAAACGAGCAGGAGTGAAACAGAAAATGTGGCTAATAAAAGTAGCATTCTATTACACAACATTGTGGAATGCTAATGTAAGATAGCAATGTTTAACACTAGCATGAGAAACTGTAAGCTAAAGACGACTGAAAGCTATGACAGAAAAAAATGTGTTTCAGTAACTATCGTTAAGAATCTGTTTGGCGCAACATATATTTACTTGCATTAGCTAGACTTAAAAAAAATGTTAAAAGTGCAAATCAGTAACTTTCATTAAAAAGTAAACAGGTTATTTGCACTTGGATTAATAATGTTATTTATTATGTATCATTTATATAACAACTTAGATCATTATGTAAAAAGATTAAATGGTAATAAAAAAAATGTAGATTATGATTTAGGTTTTTGTTTAAAACATAAAACAAAACATAAAACAACATTGTTCACCCTGAGCAGCTCAGATGTGACGGATAAATCATGTGCAGTGTCATCATGAGTCTAATAATAATAATAATAATAATAATAATAATAATGAGTGCATTAATTATATACATTTAGTTTGGTTCTGAATATTTGTGAATATTATACCTAAACATTTTGAGACAGATCTTTAACAGGTTCTACACTGTATACAATTATATCTTAGCAAGTCAAATTATCTTGAATACAGTTGAATTTATCTACACTTTATTAAAATAACATTAAAACAAACCAAATCTAGGATTATTAACCTTATTTCTCTTCAAATGTTACTAAAATTGTAATTGAAAATGTCTTGTTCTGTTGCCAGATAATTTTGTTAATTTTAGGGATTTGTTTCTTGAAAGAAGCCAGATTATCTACCAATAGAACCAGAAATTTTCAATTCAATTATTTTTGTAGAATTTGACTAGAAATAAAGTTAATAATAATATAGTCGGTTTGTCCTAATCTTATTTTTTAAAAATTACAAATAGGTTCGTCTAGAATCAGGAATATTTCACTTCTTTAGATGTAATTTTTTTTGCAGGACTCTACAACGGAGAAGCTGAAGCTAGAAGGTTACATTACAAAAGAATGAAAGCCCAATGGGAAGTTCTACCGAAGTTCTAAGAAGTACATCTGCAGCCTGTTGCAGGATGTTTCAGCCTTCAGCTTCATCAATGATATTAGGTGTAGCAGTGTCAGCCCAATGTCTCTCATCAGTTTAACTGTGCAGTGATTAGTGAGGAGTTTTACTCCACTGAGTGTCTACTGTTCTACATGCAGAGCAGTTTCAGGTTCACACACTGGTTAAGCAGTCACAGGTGTGTTCTATGATATGCTTCAGATGTGAGGAATTATGAAAAGGTTCTGTTCATGGTGAGCTCTGGGACAACGCCAGGTACTGGTATCAGTACTCAATACTGGTAAGTACTCAAGTGGTGAACTTACATACTCGGTCTGGCAAAAAGTTGTATTGGTGCATCACTATTAATTATACAAAGAACCTCTGAGGTACTAAGAAATTTTAGCTAAATTTTAAACATACAAAGGCTTTAAACATTAGGGAGAAACTAATGGGCAAAAATGAGTTTGTACTACATCTTGATACTGGTAATGCAGCGTTCAACTCAAAGCAGGATTTTTTTCTTTGTGCAGAATAACAGAACACAATCCTGAGAGTTGAAAACAGCCTTTATTTCTCTATATAATCAATCCCCTGTACATTCGCTCAAGAACAAAGGCTCTACATTTTTATACTTGACAATTAACACTTATACTTGATTGTGATCATTTAACGAACAAACCTAATTACTCAATAAATATACAAATGACCTGGTGAGATTTGCTACAGTACGTCCAGACTGAAGCTTTTAGGAATGAATGTATAACTTTAATATATGTCTTGGTTTTTCACAGCCTTAATTAAACCGGCCGTTATATTTACAGGCTGCACCGAGACTCGAACCCTGGATGCTTTACTATCCCGAATCCGCCTATAAATCAGGTACCGCATCCTAATGAAGCTTATTAAGATGGTTTAGAACAGAGGCAGTGTGTTAAACCGAGACCTCCAGCATATTGCATCTGCAGCAGGAATAAATAAACACTGGGAGATGTTCCAGTAACGGTTTCAATCTTTTTTTTTTTTCCCTAAAACAGCCAAGAATCTAAACCTCTCCTGGAATTGTGACTTTCAATAACACTTGTGTTTGAGTGCTAACAATAAAAAATAATGTTTGGCTTTGAGGAACGTTGTTATAAACCAACGCTTGTTTACTGTTAACTGTCTGACCGCTACAGTAAATACAAACAACAACATCGCCATCTAGGTAGTTTTACACAAACACTCAAATTAAAAGTAATAAAAGTAATAATGGTCAGACTGCACAAGTTTTAGTAAGACACCAGATTAAAATTTGGTTTTGAATCACTATTTTACAAGTGTCTGTTCACTGTAGTTAGACAACATCCTGATGTTGGTGTAGTTAAGAAAAGAAAGAAAAAACAGCTAAACAGCTAACAAGAGCTAATAAGAGAATAAATAACAAAGTACAGTTTTTTTTTGGGCCGGGATCACATCAAAGTCTGTCCATTGTAGCTACAGTAGCTAAACTTAAATGAATAAAAAAAAAAAAAAACTAACTCTTTAGTATTAACGCCACCTGGTGGACAATCAAATTTATTGCATTGTTTATCTCTCCCTGCCGCAGTGTGTTTGGTTCACATGAGCATCAATTTTAGGGAACAGATTATGAAGTCATAAACATCGTTTATTTCCAGTATAAATGATTAGGAAGTCATATCAAAACATTTATCAGTTAGCAAGCTAGCATACGGTAAGCAGTAAGCTAGCATACGGACAGTCTTGTCACTGTACACTTTTGACCGTCCCATTTCTACCTGTGCAGCATTTAGCGTTTCGTCCGCTCTAACACCCGATATGACTTCATCATTAAGTGATAAGTCGTGCCAGGTGTGTGAGAGCTGTTAAAACACTAAAGGTTACACGTGCAGAGCCCTCGGAGCTGAACAGTCGCTCTTTAAAGTGACAAACGAGCTCCCGGATGCCAGCTGGCACCATCAGCCCCATATTAATGCACCTTCTGAAAATAAATCCTGGCATTAGAGAGTGTGAGTGAAAGCGTATGTGTGTGTGAGTGTGTGAGAGTGCGTGAGCGGAGCTGGAGGTCATTCCGGGTGCCGAGGCTCCGCTAAAGCGCGGCGGCTCTCAGAGACACGGCCCTCCGGGTGTTAGAGACGATACCGACATGAAGGAGACAGAATAATAAGCGTCGTCGTGCTCCTCCACCCGGCCGGAGGTGTCTGTCAGACCCGAGCGCCTCGCTGGACAGCCGGACGAGCACCAGCTCCCAAATTTCTAGCGCGCAAAGAGAAACTCACCGTCTCACCACGCTGGCCAGGGTGTCCGGGCAACCCGTCCTTTCCAGGTGGTCCCTGAGGATGACACACACACAGATATACACACATGAGTTATTTAATATACACCACATTATAGTGCAGTACTGAACAGAACTGCATCATTAGTACACAATGATATGGGAATATAGCGGTACTTACAGGGGGACCCTTCGGTCCTGGGAACCCGACGGGGCCCTGAGGTCCTTGAGGTCCCTTAAACAAACATTTTAGATAATTACCATAAAGAATACACACTACTATTATTATTTTTTACATGTAATGTTAATCAGGCTTGAGCCAGAGCTACAAACGTAACCAGTGTGTTAGATCGTTTAAAACAGGCGTGTCAAGAGAGTTTAATGTTATCTCAGCTCGAACACACACAAATTGACTCATTAGCACTGAGATTAGCTAATGAGCCGAATCTGGCGTGATAAATGAGGTTAAAACTCCATGCTATCGCAACCTGACATGATTTAAAAAAGTGTATCTACCACGTGACCGTCTACACTTCTACACGTCTACACTTCTACACGTCTACACGTCTACACATCGGCACTTCATTATGTATCGTTTAAACATGCAGATGAGATGCAAATTCGACATGCGCTGCAATAAAGATGCGCATCTTAATTAACAGGACATGCGGCGTGTCACTCGCATGATTTGCCGTCTCCGGTTGTGTTTCACGCAACGTTCACAATTTGCCGGCAAGAAGCTGGAGCACATTATACACAAACGATTAGCACCTACTTCAGAAGGGTAAGTCTAACACAATATTACAAATCATTGGATTTGTGTTTATTGGATGATGTGGATTCAAAGACATTAAAAACATCAGAGAAACAGGAAAGGCGTGAAATAAAGAGGAATAAAGTTATGAAATGCTACTTCTAAACTTTACTGCTATATTGAAACTGGTTCATTGCCTATTATTATTATTATTATTATTATTATTATCCATTTATAATTACATTAACATTTGAGGAATGATGGTAAGTCTTGGGAAAACTTCCATTTCTGATGGCTAACTATTCAAAACTACACATTAGTTTAGCATCAATTTGCGGATTTTCAACAGTGTTATCTTAAATTCAACCGCTACAACAGCAAGCGTATCATCATGAATTTGGTGCTAGTCGGAAATCTTTTTCAGGGAACTGGTTAGTATTTTCATCATTATTTTTTACAGTATTTGCAAAAGAATATTCATGCACCGGTGCAGGGTGTTATTCCATGAACAAGTATCAAAGGAAAGAGAGGACAGGATATTTCTCTGAATATGAAATGAGCTGGATTCTGTACAAAATAAATCCCTTCATAAATCTGCAAAAGGCGCTTCTGGAGACCAATAATAGATGTTTGGTTCTGGCCTATGTGCAATGCTAAAGTGTAGACAGTGCCGCAGGGCATTATGGGTAGCACTTACTCTCTCTCCAGGCGGGCCAGGTGGACCATCATTGCCCGCTGTACCCTAAAAGAGAGAGGAAGATAGACAAAGAGAAAAAGAGAGAGAGATACATTTAGAATATATAATATGCAGGAAAAAATGTTAATGAACAAGTAGCTAGAAAGTATTGTGTTGTTACCTTAGGACCTGGTTTTCCAGTAGGACCTCTGGCACCCCGAGCACCCCGTGGACCCTGATGTCAGGACACACAAACACATTCACAATCATGAGGACACATCAGATAACATGTTACTGTATGTTCTTAATAACATAACACAACACATTATATAACTGTATTAACACATTATATAAACACATACAATACACTCAGCATATGATATACACAATCCCTTACAGTATGTGTGTCAGTGACAAAAAAAGAGGTGTGACATCTGTGTCTTAGTATAATGAAAGAGGTGTGGCCTTTGTGTCTTAGTTTTAATGAAGGAGGTGTGGCCTCTGTGTCTGTTAGTGTCAATAACGGAGATGTGGCCTAATGGAGGAGGCGTGGCCTAATAGAGGAGGTGTGGCCTCTGTGTCTTTTAGTATCAATGGAGGAGGTGTGGCCTCTGTGTCTGTTAGTGTCAATAACGGAGATGTGGCCTAATGGAGGAGGCGTGGCCTAATAGAGGAGGTGTGGCCTCTGTGTCTGTTAGTGTCAATAACGGAGATGTGGCCTAATAGAGGAGGTGTGGCCTAATGGAGGAGGTGTGGCCTCTGTGTCTTTTAGTATCAATGGAGGAGGTGTGGCCTCCATGTCTGTTAGTGCTGAAAAGGCGGCGTGGCCTAATGGAAGAGGTGTGGTTTCTGCGACAATTAGTGTCAATAAAGACTTTGTATCTGTTAGTGGCAATGGAGGAGGTGTGGCCTAATGGAAGAGGTGTGGCCTCTGCGACAATTAGTGTCAATAAAGACTTTGTATCTGTTAGTGGCAATGGAGGAGGTGTGGCCTAATGGAACAGGTGTGGCCTTTGTGTCTGTTAGTGCCATCGAAGGAATCGTGGACTGTGTGTTCAAAAGTGTCAGTGAAGAAGTGACCAAATGAAGGAGGTGTGGCCTAATGGAGAAGGTGTGAGCTATATGTTAGTGTGTATCAGTGGAGGAGGTGTGGACTCTGTGTGTGTCTTAGTGTCAATAAAGGAGGTGTGGCCTCTTTCTGTGTGTGTGTCTGTGTGTCAATAAAAGTGGTGTGGCCTTTATATTTAAGCCTGTGTATCAGTGATAATAAATGAGGCGTGGCCTTTACGTCTGCCAGTCACAGTGATGGAGGCATTACAGTGATGTGACATGTACACATAACTCATTTAACACAATTGTTTGTTTTGTTGTTGTGTTTAATGATTTTGTATTACAATACACTGAACTAATGCTGTGATTGTAATCATGGGTGTTACTAGTGTTTCAAGTTAAATTGAAATATATAGGAATAAAACATACATTTTATGCACAGTGACATGCAGAGACAGCTTACCGTTGGACCTCGCTGTCCCCTTGGACCGGGTTTCCCTGCAACACCCTTTCAAAAAGAAAACCGAGAAGTGAGTGTGGAGAATATCAATGGTGGGGTTCGATATAATGCTGGCAAAGAGCTTGGCTAGGAAGATGCCAAGCTGGCATCTACACTCACATACTCTCTCTCTCTCTTACACACACACACACACTCAGGACATTAGCCGCCTGTTGTCTCTTCCTGAACAGATTGCAACTGCATTATGTGGCATTTTGCCTTCTGTTAAAATGTTTACGAAATCATTATTTAACATTATTGATGGATGAGTCTAAGGCTTGGAAATCACTGGTGAAAATAGCACCTTTTTTTACATGTCAGTTTACATTTTAATTTGTGTTTGTGTTCTCATGAGGTTAGAAAAGATGACACATTGGTAGCGTCTTAGCAAAGAGAACTGACTAAAGACTGAAAATCCCTCACAGTAATGGCGAAGATGATATTTTTTATCCAAAACAAAGTAAAAAATTGTGTAATAAAGCCTTTTACAATTAGTTCATGTACTATAAATTTCTGACTTCCTATAATTAGTGGGCTCTAGTTAACTACTTTATCTAGCTAGCCAAAAATAACTTGCTGCCTTGATTCAAGCATTAACCTTCTGAGGTAATTTTAGCTACTGTAGCTATCAATAAACTCCTGAGGTGAGTTTATAAAGTCAGCAATAACCTCCTTTGGGATCTTTAGGCAGTTAGTAATATTCCTGTGGTAATTTTAGCTAGTCAGAAAAAATACTTAAAAAAAAACAACCTGGGATAACTTTATCTAGCTGGGGATTACAGTATTTCCTGTGGTAGCTTAAGCTACTCAGACAAATATTTGCCTAACTAAAATAAACTGGAATAACTTTGGCTAGCTGAAACTTATTTCCTGTCATAACTTTAGCAATTCAGAAATAACTTCATGGTATAATTTTGGATAACTAAAAATAGCAAGAAATAACTTTTGATAGCTGGAAAAAAATCTTTTTTATTAACTTTAGCTAGTTAAAAGTAGTTTTATGATGTAACCTTGCCTAGCTAAAAAATAGCCTGGGACAACCTGTTAGTACTTTAGCTAGCTAGAAAGTATTTCCTGCAGTAACTTTAGCTAGTCAGAAATAAATGTATGATACAACATTGGCTAGCTAACAATATCTGTGGTTACTTTAGTTAGTCACCTTCTGTGACGTGTTCGGCTAGTCAGCTATAAGCACTTACATTTAGTTAATTTAAAGTAGCCTACTTTGATAACTTTATCAAGCTAATAATCTCTTCTGAGAAGTTTTGGCATCTAACCTCCTTTAATAATGTTTGTAAATAATCTATGTGAATAAGGTGTGGACTGTTAGCAGAACTGTGTTAGCAGCTGCAATAATAACTAAAATAACAATGTCATGCCTGGTAAATAATATTGATCGATCCTGCTAGCATTTAAGCTAAAATAGGCTTGTTTTAATTTGTGACTCCTGTTAGCTATCAAGTATAGTTCCTGTGGAATAACTATTTAGTAGTTTCGGGATTTGTTTAAAATTTTTCGGTTTGGTGATAATTTCTGTTTACCAAATTAAATTCAGTAGGTGAAAAACATCTTAATTAGCTCCACTACAGCAGGTGCATCTGTGACGGCAATGCCCGAGTGCTGGCTCGAATCACACACCATCAGCTTGTTGTGTGTAAACACTGGCTGGTGGATCCTGTGTGTATGTATTTAGCATAAATGAACACAAACTGTGTCCAACAAGGCACAACACTTCACCTTTCAACTTCCTCACCAACGATCGACATTTTCCTCTAGTTTGTGTGATTCAGCATCTTTTGTTCTCGAGCATCGATCGGCGTCTGTGTTTTCTTTGCAAATCCCTCCATGATGTGAATCAATGAGCCCTGAGTGTGTGTGTGTGTGTGTGTGTGTACATGTGCGTGTCTACATATTCATGCACAAATCCCATCTTACCCTGCCTCCTTTCTCTCCGTTGGCTCCTGGGAATCCTGGGAATCCGGTCGAGCCCTGTGGATCAGAGAAGTGAGCGGGATGAATAATCATTTATATACAACTGATACAGTTACACACCAAAAACATTTCAAGAGACTGGTGTAACCAAAGAGAGACTCACAAACACAAATAAACAAGCATGAACTTTTACTAGTTATAATTAGCATCACAAAATGTAGACTCTTAAACTAGAGAAAAACATTTATATCAGTAAACCATGAACAAACACACGATTCTGATTGGCCAACAGAGAGACCATTTGTTTATTATATCATGGTTTCTCCTCATACTGTAATCATATTGAAGTGTAACCATGATGACTATAAGAAATAAGAGATTAGCCTTAAGCTAATAGTAAAGCTAATACATTTTAGCATAATATAGTTTAGCCTGTTTTTCTTTTACTAGTCAAATTGCTACAAATGTTTAAAAGCTACTGTGAAAAAAACATATCAAGTTAATTTAAGTTTTTGAATTAAATACAATATGAACCTGTAACATTAGCCGCTATCGTGGTCAAAGCATGTATATAGTTAAAATAAATTTTTTTTTTTAAACATATTTCTTAATATTTGTTTGTGTGCAATGCTGTGAGGTGCAGACAATCCTGAAGAAAAAAAACAGCTCTAAAAGTTAGATGATGTAAGCATAACTTTATTGATGCTAATAACACACCCGCTATTCAGTTATAGCAATAACACACTTTTGAGTGCCTTATTAGACCAATCGGAATCGAGTATTTCACACTGTAGAACTGTGATTGTAAATATGAGCTTATGAGAATGCGTTTTTTAATCACATCAACATGACAAAAAAAAAGAAAAAGAAATGATGTAAATGCAATACATAGTTGCTTTAGGGCCTCTGGCCACCAGGGGGCACTGTGATTTTTTTAAACAGTTACATTGCTATAATTTGGTGAAATGGTTTATGTATTACTGTGTCACAGTAACCCTCCCCCCCCCCCTTATATAAATCTACAACTTTTTTTATATCTTTTATGTAAACTACATGATAATTAAGTGATGAAAGAAAGTAATAAAGCTTTCAATATAAAAACGGTATATATGTGGTGTAAAAACACTGAGAATAGATTCATTATAAACCATTAAGTTGAGTTACAGTAGATTGTGCATTTTCATGTTTTTGCCTGTTGACGTATGAATTTATGGTTAGTTAGTCTCTGAAGTAAGAAGTATTAGGCTAATGCATGTCAAGTTGCTACCCTGTTACTACTTATGGCTTAATGTTTGGAAACGAACCTGCGTTGATGTACAGCCACACTTACACACATATTTCTGTCTTAATATCATTGTGAGGACCTCCTACTGAGGACCTAATCATTAATGCAGCAAGATAATGCTAGGCTACAGCTAAACTTTAACACTAACCTTAACCTTATCAATGACAAGGAAACATTTTAGCTCTTTTAGCCGCAGTTTATCTTGTGTTGACCAGATCAATGTCACCACATGGTCAAAACTGGCAGATAGTTTAAATAAATCTTTTGATTGTGTAAAGCTGCTTTGTTTCAATGACAATTGTTAAAAGCGCTATACAAATAAAATTGAATTGATTTGAAGTTCTATCCCGGTCCTCACTAATATATGAGGAAATAATAAGTTTAAAAAAACACTCTCTCTCACACTCTCACACACACACACACACACAGGAGACAGATAGTGAGGATTGTGCATGCACGGTGACTGACTGAACAAGGATGGTCTTACCCCGGCGCTCCGTTCCCGCCAGCGTTATTTGGAGTAAAGAAAACAAGTCAGTGCTGTGTTTTACTGCCCGCTCTACTTACACACCGCATCGCCAATGTGATTTTGCTCACACACACTATGTTTTACAGAAACAACATCAACAGCGTCTGAACACCACCTCTGTGATAAACAGTGAAACTCTGTGCAATGACAGCTCATGGAAATGCAGAAGTCTGGCGGTGTGGTGAATTGAAGTGGACTTCTGCAGCCTGCGGGGATGATGGGAAATCAAACACAACCACAAGCTCTTCACTCATTCATCTCTCTCTCTCTCTGCATTAAAAACACGAGCTGGCTGATGAAAGCTGGACCTTGGCAACGCTATGCGGCGGTCATAAAAGATAGAGGCTCTTTATTATTTTATTAAAATTGGGTTTTAAACTTCCTGGTGGAAAAGTTTAAGCTTTCTTATTAAAAACTGAGACTCTACCAGTGAATAAGTTTGGAAACATTCAACTGATTATATATTTTTCATCATTTTGATAAAGGCTTAAGATCAAAGTTTGTTTCTAAAGCAGTCAATGCCCATGTATGAATGTATGTCTATAGAATCATTTCATTAATTGTTAATCCCTAAAAGAACTAAACAACTCAACTATCCATAACCCCTAATCCCTAATTACTAACCTCAACTCACCAATGCCTAATCCCTAAACATTAATTACATATCCCTAACCTCAACTCACCAATCTCTAATCCCCAACTGCTAATCCCTAAATTCAATTGCCAACATCTAATCGCTAACCACAAACTCACCAATCACTTATCGCTAACTACTAATCCCTTATCTCTCATCCCTAACCCACCAAATGTTAATGACTAATCCCTAACACTTTATCTCCCAACCCTTATACACAAATCTTGAACACCAACTGCTAATCCTCAATGAACCACTATTTGCTAATCCCTAAACTATTTATAACCCCCAATCCCTAATCCCTAATAATTAATTTCTATATAAATAATTCCTTATATATATATATACACTACCATTCAAAAGTTTGGGGTCACTTTCTTTGTTTTTGTTTAGTGATTTATTTTCTACATTCTACAACAATACTGGGGATTTCAAAACTATAAAATAACATATGGAATTAGGTAATTATGTAACAACAACAAAAACAACAGTTAGTTGTTATTTTAAGACACAAATAATAACTTAATAATTTATGTTTAACCCCTAATACCTATTTCCTAATCATGAATAATTAATTGTAATTCCTAACCCTTATTATAATCCCTAATCACTAACTACTAATTCTTATTTGCTAAATTGTCTTTTTTTCCCTTTTTTTTCCTTTTTTGCAGACATCTCTCTCACCTAAAATATCTTTTAGAAACATAATGGAATAATTTTAATGTAATGTAAAATTATAGTCTATCAATTTGTTGGATTTATTTTAATCACTGAATTTTCCACGATTTACAAACTCTGTTTTCGTATTTTGGATTAAACCAACCAATCAAAAAGGTTAATAGCTCTGAGAATTCAAATATGACGATTTTAACAATTAAAGGTTGAGACTTTTGTCAGTGTTATAAAGTTGAATATAAAATTTCAGCCCTACTGGTCATGATTTAGAAAGTCCAAGGGGATCACACTGATTTTAATTAATATTTAATCCCCTGAAATGGGCAGGTTGCCATGACTGCAAAGAGATATTAATTATAAGAACCAACATGTGCTATATGCATCTGAAGTAATACAGGAAGACACACACATGCAGAGAGAGAGAGAGATTGTGTATGAGTTATGAGCTCTCACAGCGCCATCGCAAACGTCACACCAGCATCACTCCATCATGGGCGTGTCCCGAACCTCACTCTGTTCTCTGCACAAGCCACGATTTACTACGCAGCATCACGGACATTATGGAGATGTGTGCACTTTACAGGGTGTCTGGGAGTGGACATACTGTACCTTCGGTCCCTGGCGTCCTGGATATCCAGGTAATCCTGGAACTCCGAGTTTACCCTGCAGACAAACATCAGCAGTACATGAGCAGACACTCATTTAAAGCTGTTTGTAGAAGAATATACTGTAAGCAGCCAATTTAATTCAGCACTAATCATCACTCTGATGTCTCTGACATCTACACATTTAAAAGTAATATTTATTTTAAACAATATAAAGCAAATATGTTACAGAATTATTACAGAATAATTTATTTTCTTTTGACTAAGTGCTTAAATATTATAATGACACTTAGTCACATGATGAATCCTTATTTGCTAAATTATTTTTTTATTTTTTTGCAGACATCTCACTGACCTAAACACCTAGTAAGATGACTAAGTACTTAATAATTATAACAAGCCCTAGCCACATGAATAAGTACTTAAATATTATACTCTGGATATATGTTTTATATAATTTATAAAGAAAATCGGAAGAAGACAAATAAGAATTCGAACCTTTTCTCCAGCCAGGCCCATGGGTCCAGATTCACCATGAGGACCACTGCGACCTTTAGGACCTTCAGGGCCGTCTTCACCTCTGGGTCCAAGCAAACCACCCTCACCCTAAACACACACACAAACACACACACATTTTACACAATGATAATATTCAATTTATTATTTTTCAGATTAAATATTCAGTATATATATATATATATATATATATATATATATATATATATTATACTCACTCTGTCTCCTTTGAGACCCATGTCTCCTTTAAACCCGGGGAATCCGTCTTCACCCTGAGGAGAAAGAAAAATAATAATTTAATTTACCCACAATGCAGCTTTCACACAGTGAAACAACCAAAAACAAACATTGATTCTTTTCAATCTTTCTATTTCCTTATTTTTTTACATTGCTAAGTGCACCCAGTTTCAGAGCAGGAAACTGGACCATGCTGCCCCCTACAGGCTACACGGTAATAATGCCATTAGGTTTATTCTCCATTTGTTTGCATAAAATGATGTCTGTAAAGGAAATCATTGAAAAGCATATGATGTAAATTAATTTAAAGTAATTAAAGTATTAAACTTTAAACTTAAAGTTATTTAATTCAAACAAAGTCTTAAAACTGCGAACTGTTTACAATAAATAGTCTCCAACTAGGAATCATTTACATGAACAAAATGAGCAAAGATTTAAACTAGGAATTATTGATGAGGAATAAAGTCTCAACATCAGGAATCATTTACAATGAATAAAGAGAAAAATCAGGAATCATTTATGACAAATACAGTCTCAAAACTATGAATAATTTTCAGTAAACAAAGTCTTAAATCAGGAATCATTTATGTTGAATAAAGTCTTAAATTAAAAATTATTCACAACAAATAAAGTCCTCAATTAGGTATCACTTACAATAAATGAAGTCTAAAAAAACTAGAAATTAATTACAAAAAAAATGCAATCTTAAACTGGGACTCGTTTACGATGAATAACGGTTACATTTACAATTAACAAAGTCTCAAATTATGAATCATTTGTACCATACAAAGTTTTAAACTAGAAATCATTGACAAAAGTCAATTTTTACAAAATAATTAAATAAAATAGGCATCACTTATTATGGATACAGATTCAACTCTATAAATCACTTACAGTCTCAACCTAGGAATCCTTTACAGTGAATCAATTATTTTAATCATGTACCTGAGCAAATCTAATGACTTCAGATTTTCTTATCTAACTCATTCTTACACTATACTTTACCACGACACAGAATTCTGATCCTCACCTTCTCTCCTTTTCCACCTTTAAGTCCTCGAACTCCATCGGCTCCCTGATTAAAAACACATCATGAGCTCAGACCTCAGACAGTGAATATGTACTGTTTTAATTCTCCGTACAACTTTATGTTTTTCTTTGTACCTTCACTCCACGAGGTCCCGGGTATCCGATTGGCCCCTGAGGACCAGACTGACCCTACACAAGAAAGAAATAAAAACAAAATTTATATAATAATTCAATATTCAGTGTTATATATTTTGCTTTAAACTAATGATTTTGCATCACTGGAAATATAATCAATATAGTAATCAGTAATTATTAAATAAGTATAATTTTATGTGTTTATGTGTTTTTGTTTTTTTTAAATAAACAATTCTTGTGTCTTGATTTTTGGGAAAAACTATTTTTAAAAGTACAATTAAAAATTTATAAAGAAATGTAAACATTATTCTGTAGTTTTAACTGTATAAATATTTAAAAATGTATAAAGGAATTTATAAAAGGAATTTTTGTGCAAGTGTAACATTTGTTATATATTATAATGAGAAGATAAAACATTGGATAAGACACAATGTAACATTTAATAGAATTGTTTTGTTGTTGTTTTATCCAAAATATTTATTTATTTATTTATTCATTCATTTTAAGGGTATTGTGTTAAGGCTTTTTAATATTTATTTATTTACTTATGTATTTATTTATTTAAGCAGTGTGCGTTTTTCATGAAAAAAAAGCTCTGCGAATTTGGACCAATCACGTGTAAGATTAGATGATGGTTATCTAAGAAAGCTAATATTCATTAAAAAAAATAAATAAATAAATAAAAACATATATATTAATAATAGTTAAGATATATTTCTACATGTTTTAATGGTGCTACTACACAAGGTGGATATATTTGCAATATCTTTAGGAAAACATGGAAGTGTTTCTACATTATTCCTTATTATATGTACTGATGTACAGTACTAAGTTTCGGATTAGAGAGACATGTACCGTGTTGTTGCACAAAAGTGACTTAAATGAGGGGGCTAATATTTATAATTCCTCATGTTTTAAATGTACAGTGTGGTCTGTCAGTGCGGACACAGCTCCAGCATCACCGCATATTATTTATGAATTATGATGGACTACAGTATATATCTGCTTGTGCAGAGCTAATCATCATGACAGCGTGTAATCGGGTCTTACCAGAGCTCCTTTCTCTCCTGCAGGTCCCTCTTTTCCTGGATGACCCTAAAAAAGATGAAGGAGGTTATGAGTACAGACTCATCTGTCATGAGTTCAGACTGTATTTGTGCTCCAAGATTACTCTTTGTGTGTGTGTGTGTGTGTGTGTGTGTCTGTGCAGGTGTGTGTGGAGCAATACGTACAGGAGGTCCATCAGAACCAGGTAAACCAGGCAGGCCAGAACGACCTTGAGGACCCTGCGAGAAAGAGCGAGAGGACGGGTTAAATCAGTGTTGCTCTTGTTAAAACAAAGCGTCAAAGTTACCATAGAAACCAAGCTAAACTACAGAAACACAATGAGCACCTTTATGGATGAGCTCTGATGTTGGCGTGATAAAACCAGCTATACATTACGGTGTTTTGTTCTCACTGCCTTTTAAAATGTTAAAATGTGTCACACGTGTAAAGGTTAGAAGGCTGAAAGTTTATGATGCTTAAAGATTAAAATGTTAAAATGCTGAAACAGTCTTTTCTGAAGGTTAAAATATGTCAAAAGATTAAAGCAATAAAATGGTAAAAGGGTGAAATGGTACAGTAACACGATTTAATGCTAGATGGTTTCTAGGCTATGATATTCCTTTTCCTTCTTGCGGTGTTGCTAGGTGGTTGCTATGGTGAACCAGGAGGTTGCTAGGTTGTAGGTCAGTAGTTGCCAGTTGTCTGTTTATGTATAGTGTTGACTATGGTATTACGGTGGCTTTTATACTGTTGCTTGGTGGTTGCTCTGATGGTTGCCATATGGTTGCTAGTGTGATTCTGGGTGGTTAATATTGTATTCAATTTTGATTAATGGGCTGTTGCTAGGGTGTTGCTATTTATTTGCTATGGTATTCTAGGTGGTTGCTAGGGTCTTTGCTAGTCAGTTGTGATCCTACTCCAGATGATTGCTAGATGGTTAAAATGACATGCTATGCTGTTGCTAGGTGGTCGCCAAGTTATTTCAGGTGATTGCTGTGATATTCTATCTGGTTGCTAGGGTGTTGCCAGGTAATTGCCATTGTATTTTATTTGGTTGTTAGGGTGGTACCATGGTACTGCATTTAGTTGCTATGGTGTTATTAGGTGTTTTTTATTCCAGGTTGTTGCGCTGATCTTTCTAAATTGATTTATCAATTAGTTGATGGGTTTTTGATAGTTGGTTTCTATGGTTGGTTTCAGGTGGTTTTCATGGTCATGGTTGCTATGATATCCCATGTAGTTGTTAAGCTGTTGCTAGTTTATTTGCCGTACTATTTCATTTGGATGCTATTGTTTTGTTAAAGGGATGCCATGGTATTTACTTTGATTGCTAGGTGTTTCTAAATGGTTGCCATGGCATTTCATTTGGTTGCTAGGGTGTTAACGGTTTGCCATTTTATTTCATTTGCTGCTAGGATTTTCCTAGTTGCTTGCTGTAATATTCCATTTGATTGCTAAGATGTTTCTAGGTGGCTATTTTTAATATCGGTTGCTAGCACATTGCTAGGTAGTTAGTGTGGTAATTCCATGTGATCACAAAAGTGTTGCTATCTAGTTACTATGGTATACCAGATGTTTGATAATGTGTTGCTAGGTGTACAGTATATGAAATGATTCATTTGGTTAGTAGGGTGTAGCAATGAGATGTCTGTGCTATTCCACTGGATTGCTTACATAAAGCTAGGGCTATGGCTAGGTGGTTGAGAGTATATTCCAAGTGGTTAATTGGTTGTTGCTCAGAATGTACACAAAAGGTGCTATGTTATTGCAGGTGGTTGCAGGTTTGTCATATTCTATACAGTAGATTCTATGATGATATCCAGTTGGAATATGATGGTGCAAAAAAAATACACTGATGATGTAAAAGGGATAGAGTGATAATGTAAAATACAGTGATGATGTAAAAAGGATGGAGTGATGATATACTTAAAATACAAGTCACGATGTTAAAGGAATAAACTGATGATGTAAAGGAATGGAATGATAATATAAATGGGATTGAATGATGATGTGAAATGAATAAAGTGGTGAGTTTGGGAGAAAATGGAGAAAGGGGACAAGGAACAAAGTATTTGAAGGGTTTTTAAAAGCAACAAGATTAGAAAAGGGGATTTAAACTAAAAAGCGAGAGGGAGATGTGGACAAGAAGGAGGTGGTGATGCAACATAGTGGATGCCAACCACGAGTGAACACCAAAAAAAAGACAAGAAGGCCCTTCACACATTATGATGTCATAGTGCTAGGGCCCTAAAGAATAGACTGATGTAAAACAAATGGACAAAAAGAGTATATGAATAGATAGATGTAAAGAGGATAAACTGATGGTGTAATGAAAACATACCTATGATGTTAACAGAAAAAGGCGATGATGTAATCAGCAGGTCTACTTACTTTTTCTCCAGGTAGACCAATTGGCCCTTGGGGTCCAGGCAGTCCCTGCAAGACAGCAGACAGCAGATGAACAGCCTGTGTGATCTGTGTGTGTGTGTGTGTGTGTGTGTGTGATTGCATACAGATTTAAACCTAATAATGCCCCAATTGTTTTCTTGTGAACCAAATGCTGGACTGAAAAAGTGTTTATTTACTGTGTGTGTGTGTGTGTGTGTGTGTGTGTGTCCAGGCACATGTGTTTACTGTGTGTGTGTGTGTGTGTAATGTGAGCCCAGTGCTGTATGAATGAGGTGCTTTCACTTGCCTCAAACTGAGACCCAGTTGAGTTGAGACTAAGCCCCGCCTTCCCACAAACCCCAGCCAATTATAACTGTGGTAAAATTACCCGTGTGTAGAGAAGAATTATTATTATTATAATTATTATTATAATTTGTTGTTGTTGTTATACATAAAAAAACATCTGTATTATGATATTATCTGGATATTATCACTATCATAATTAAATTAAGCATCTGACTGAGAAAGAGTGAAACTGCTCCTGGGGTGAAATGTGTGTTAAATATTTACAGACCTGTGTTCCTGGGATTCCCTGCTGACCAGGAGGACCTGGTTCTCCTTGAGGTCCCTGAAAAAAGAGAAGAGAAACAGTGAAGTAACTGCATCTAAACGGTGGAATCCTTCTGGACAAAGAAAGCTTACTTTCGAACAAAGAGCTAGCAGATCCGTCAGTCAAAAATAAAAAAATGATTAGCATGTCATGACAAACAGCTGATTCTTCTGAATCCCATTACACACCCTGTCAGTTTTAATCTGTGGGTCTACATATATCTGCTTGGATACCTTCGCAAACAATGCTCCCTTTCATGCCCAGTTAGCGCTACATTGCTAAGTTTCTAAGGTTTTCACTTTGTTCAGATTCACTGTTGATCGGAGGGTTAAGCTTATTTATCAAGTAGACTTGAAGTAAACACCCTGGGCATCAGTGAGGGCAGGGCAACGGGGATAGCTAGCACATTTCTGTGGCGTTAGGTCACGTGAGGTCATTTAAAGTTCACATGCCGCTCTTCATTTCTTTGCTAGCTCTCTAACAAAACATGTGCTAGTCAGACTGTAGAAACAGGCTAAATCCTGATCATTTCATTATTAAGCAAGGTTACAAATGACTATTGTTTTTCTTTGTATAGTTTATTATCATAAAAAAATTACATTTTCATAGTTAAAGTCTATTTTTTTCACATTAGTAGTATACTGCCGATATACGCTAATAAATTCAGTGTAAGTTGTCTGAACAGAATTTGTAAGATTTAAAAAATATATTTTCTATATTTATAATATTTAATTCTAGTATTGTAATGTAAATGTAAATTGTATTGTATATTATTATTATTATTATTATTTTCTAGGCAATTTTTTTGTTAAAATTTTGCTATATATTTTTAAATGACAAAAATGTAAAACATTAAAAAAAATTTACATATTTTACAACTTTACCATACTGATATGCTAATAAACTCAGACCTCTGTCTGAATTACTCTAACATACTATGGTGAAAATATATTTTCGTAGATGAACCAAATAAAATGATTTAAGTGAGGATACAAAGTTCAGCTTTAAAGGTGAATATCTAAAAATCTTACCATGTTTCCTTTGGGACCATGAGGACCGTCAACACCGGCGACACCCTACAGAGAGACATCATGTGAGATTAGCACAATGCTAAATTAAACAAACAAACAAACAAACAAACACTTAATACTCACAGGCTGGCCAGGAGGACCTGTAGAACCTCGGGGACCAGGCAGACCTCGAGTCCCCTGAGAGGAAAAACACAGATAATTAGTTTTTAATTATGCAAAATCAAAAACACACAAAAAACTAGAACACATGTTTTACTGTATGTATGCTGAATACTGGAAATAATACTGTAGCAGACAAAACTGTATGAACTCCAGATTATATAAGCGTGAGCCACTGTGTTTTGTGTAGAAGATTTAATCATGTATATTTAGGTAAATAATTTCTCTAAAAGCGACTCATTCGACTAGAGACTAGCTACGCAGAGCTAGCGTGGTCATAAATTAACATCACAAATATGTTATGTTGAATAGAGTACAGTATATTGTGACAACAAAATGATATTAATGTTTTCATCCGTGATGAAGCTTGTGGGTGAATTAAAGGGCAAATGTTTTAATAACAAATTTGATTATAATTTGCGGAAAAGAATTAACCAAAACAGCAAATGGAATTGGTTCATCTTTCTGTAGGCGTGGCCTTGTGTAAGCTAAAGAAACAGACGTATTAACTTACTTTTACTGTACTGCACAAAACAAAGCATAGAAATGAATCAATAAGCATTAAAATGTTTGTCAATTATCTGGTCTTTTGTAAGTAAAGTAAAGCTTTATAAGTAAAGTAAGGTATGTAGCTAAAACTTTACAAACGGTGACAATTTAGTATCGACATTTGTTTCCAAAGTTAATTTTGACATTTTAGTACTAGATACAAGAAATTCAAGATGTTTTCTATTTCTCGTTGAACTTTTGCAAAGAAAAATAAGAATCTACTTAAACTTATTAGACACTTTATTTTTGTTAACTCTTGTATGTAAATGCTGATTTACAGTTTAGCTGGAATTCATTAATCCATTAAGGACCACCATATGGGATTAGATTCAATTTTGTGAGTCACATCACCTATTGCATAAGCTCCACCCACTTCTATCTAGCCACATGAAACACACCCATTAGCATTAATTACATTTGTAAAGTGAATATGAAAATTGCTCTGTATGGCATCAGGAAGTAAAACAGGAAGTTCAGATGCATATTATAAGTAGAAGTGGTAACTTACGCTTTCTCCAGCCAGCCCTCGTGGTCCGATCTCTCCATCCTCTCCCTTCAGAGATGAGACACAACAACGGTTTTATATTCCAAACTAAAGCTTTGTTTGAACCATGACATTTATACTCTTATATAAAAACACTTACCCTGGGTCCATCTTCTCCGGGAGCACCAGGGGGTCCGGGAGGACCGAAATCTCCCTGACAACCAGGACAGAAATAGACAGAATCAGAATCAGACAGAACAAAGGGGCAATATGTTAATGTTTTAACCCCTTTGCGTCCTGGCTGAATAATAGTTTGTCTCTGTGCCGGTGAGTTTTGCTCAGGACGCTGGTGTTTTCGGAGCCATTAACAAAATGTGAGCAATCCATCACACTGACACATCATTTACTACCTCTAACAGGCTCATAAATTATAATGAGATGTGAACATATTTCATAATCAAGTACGCCTAAATGTTTATGAGCCATTATTACCGCTCGTTTACAGTGTGCCTTCTCCTGAGCCTGCACCAGTGGGTGAGGAGTTACTGTGGCAGTGGCTTAATCTCGCATTTGATTACTGACTCACGCACAATACCGCTAATCAGACACTGAAAATATTTCCTATTAAACACATAAAAATGTTTTATATGAACCCAAACCCTTCCAGCCAGTCACCAAAAATGACATTCCTGATGACTTTCATTTCTGTAATGTAATTCTATGGAAAGAATTATGTAATCATACTGCATGAATTTACAAAAAAAGTGATGTATTGTCAAGAATGGCATTACCGTACAGTCATGTGCAAAAGTTAGCACCTCCTTTTAATTCAATGTTTTGAAACTCTAGCGTATAACCTTATTTTACTGTGCAATTATTAAAGACATGAAAAAAAAAAAAAACCTGCAGGCAATACTAAGTACCCCCGCTTACTGCTTCTAAAGGATTTAAGAGGATAGGTTGAAACCAGGTCCTGCTAATCATCAGCCCATGATTAATTGATCTTCAGCAGGTGTGCAGACTCTCAATAAAAGCATTCAGGTGTGTTAACACAATGCCAAGTGGGAAAGATACGAGAAATGGTCTTAGAGAAGCAATTGTTGCTGCACATTAATCTGGAAAGTGTTATAAAACTATTGCCAATGTGAGAAAGATTATTCATCAGTCAGTGAAAAGCTTTCAAGACAGTTGCCAATCTTCCCAGGATGGGACGTCTCAGGACATTCACCCCAAGGTCAGACAGTGTAAAACCAAGAGCTACCCTCAGACCCTACAGGCCTTACTGAGCATGTTAAATGATAAAGTCTATGACAGCACAATTACAAGAAGACTGAACAAGTATGTTCAAGCAAAACATAAATATATGTTGTATGTAGCACCTTGGTCTTGGAGGAGCGTTGTTTCGTTTCATCGTGTACTGAACTGTATATGGTTTCAATGACAATAAAAGCCGACTTGACTTGGCTTGACATGGAAGCACAACTGAGGTTTGCAAAGCTACATCTGAACAAACCACAAGACTGCTGAAACAGTGAGACCAAAATGGAGTTTTTGGCCTTCATGCCCAGAGCCATGTTTGGTTAAAGCCAACACAGCATTTCAGCAGAAACACCTCGTACCCACTGTCAAGCACGTCGGTGTAGGGGTGATGATTTGGGTTTGTTTTAGCAGCCACAGGATCTGGGCATCTTGCCGTCATTGAGTTGACCATGAAATACTCTGTATACCAGAGTCTTCTAGAGACAAATGTGAGGCCATCTGTCGGACAGCTAAAACTTGTTCTGAATCTGTTCATGCAACAGGACTACGATCTGCAGCACAACAGTAAATATACATAAGAATGGTTGGAAAAATAAATAAATAAAAGAATCAAGGTTCTGAAATGTGGAGCTTTTGGAATGCTCTGGAATTTGGAGGTCTGGGCAAAGTCCAGACAACAACCCTATTGAAATGCTGTGGCGGGACCTTAGGAAAGCTGTGCATAACTGAATGTCCCAAAACCTCAATGAACTCAACGTTCCAAAAAAAAAAAAGGGCCAAAGCAATGTGACTGATATGAAGGAAATGATTACTTCAAGTTATTGTTGCTAAATGTGGGCCTACAAGATATTGAGTCATGCGGGGTGATTATTATTGCCCACATGTTTATTTCTTTTTGGCTTTATTTTTGTTAAATAAATAATGGCACGGTGAGAACGTACTGTACAGTACATGTCGTTGTTTGTTTGAGATTATATTACTGAGACTTGCTACGATTGGATGATTTTTACACACAAACTCATAGAATTAAAAGAAGGGGGTACTAACTTTTGAGCATGACTGTACACTATACAAGGTAATGGTCCCACAACATAACGGAGGAATGACACCACACAGTGTAACGTTAAGTGGTAATGGTGGTTCAATAGGGTAATGGTGACACAATGTAGCGCATGGCTAAGGATAATGATGATGATGTCACAACATAAGTAAGTAATGACCACATAACATCATATACATGACAGTAGGGGTGATGAAAATGTAGTGATGTAATGCACGTCACTGTAGGTGAGAATAAAATTTAATATTTGTTACTTTCACTTGACAGTAAAATAAAAATAGGTTTATAAGCACACACACACACACACACACACACACACACATATACAGACCTCTAAAAACACTATCTGGCGAATGTAAACCTCCTTAGAAAGAGAAGTTAGTGTATGTTTAAGGTGTCTGTGTTGACCTCTCTATTTACGCCAGGTGCTTTAAACCTTCTAAAGAGTTTATTTTTTGTCCATAATCTGATAAAAGCCTGTCTCTCATTCACCTGGAGTACAAAGCAGCACTATTCAGCTCTGAAATGCCACTGGCTACACACACACACACACACACACACACACTGGACTAGATCATTTGAAACACTCAGCAAATCCTCATATTAAACCGTCTACATTTAGCTCTGTTGGTCTACACAGAGGAGATAAGTACAGCTGTTACGTTCCAGCTGTGAGCGTGAAGGCTTTATACGACAGATGCTGCCCTCAGAGTTTAATCTAAGACGTCTCTAAATGTTGTGTTAGCGTACAGTATGTATCTGTTAGCTTCCTGTTTAAGAGAATAAAACACATTATCTGTCTCATTGTCTCACAAAGTCTACTCCGTTTATTGTAATTATAAACAGATCAAAAAAAGTCTAAAATTTGTGAGCAAAAACAGAACGATATGCAGTGAAATGCTTATACGACCGCCAGTGACCTTAAAGAAAAAAATTTAAACTTATACGTAAGGAATAAATATGAATAAAAAGAAATACTAAAGAAAATAAATTTAACTAGTAAAATACACTGTACAAATAAGGGCATAATAAAAATATTACAAAATATAGAAATATAGAAATATAGATATATAGAAGAAAGAAAAGTGTATATATAAAATTTTAAAATTTGAAAAAATTTGAAATAATTAGCAAATCTCTGTAATAATTAGCACATTTCTGTGGGATGTAAGAGAAAGATTGTGTGTGTGTTTAATCAAACCTGACAATGTTAGTACTCACCCTGTGTCCTTTCTCTCCTGGGAGACCTGGAAGCCCATCGAACCCTCTGTCACCCTGCACACACACACACACACACACACACACACACACACACAAATGTCAGAAATGCAAACAGTTTTAACACTTATAATTATATTATAATATTATGAAAGTGTATTTTAATTATACACTTAAGTGATCTAACCTTAGATCCAGATTCTCCGGGCATTCCACGAGCTCCATCAGCTCCAGAACGACCCTTTCACACACACACACACCAGACAAACATTATTATTAGTAGTAATAGTGGTAATTTTGAAACATAATGAGGTTCTCATACTTCAGTGTGAGTTAGTGTGTGTTTCAGTGCAGAGTAACAACAAAAAGTCCTGATTCGCTGCTGTTTCACGTCTGAGATTCTGATTTGTCTCGTCCTCATACAGTAGTTACGTGAGAAAAAGCCCTGAGTGTTCTGCAAACCCACTCACTCCGACCCACTCGATCTCACTACTGATTTGTTTCAATGTAAAAAAGAGACGAGAGACTTCCAGAGAAGACGTGTGTTGCCTGAAAACCGGACGTGCTACGTGTGTTCTAGTGCTGTACAATGTGTTTAGAAAATTAAACAGCTCGTGCACATGAGAGATCGCTAATAAAGGGTGTGTGTAGGTTTCTGAGGCGTTGCAGATAGAAGAAAAGTGTTGCGATGATGATAATGGACGACAGAGTCGCCGCCGCCACCACCGATGCGAGACGACAAATCGCGGTCCTTACGTGACAGATGGCGCAAAAACATTTATTTAAATAAATCAATAAGTAAGTAAGTAAATTAATAAATTAATGAAATTACTCAAATAAATAAATAAGTAAACAAATACATATTAAAAAATAAAGTATAAATAATGCATAAATAAATATATAAATGTATGATGTTAAAATGTAATTTCATAAATAAATAAACAAATGAATAAAGCTAAAATTAAGTAAGTAAATAAATTATTTTTTTAAATAAATAAATTAGTATAAAATGTAAGTTAAGTAAAATATAAATGTATAAATTAAAATGCAATTAAATAAATCAATAGATAAACAAATAAATGAAACCAAAATTAAATATGTAAATAAATAAATAGATATTAAAAAATAAAGTTAAATGTATAAATAAACTTATAAATGCATGACCTTAAAATGTCATCTAATAAATAAATCGATAAATTAACAAATAAATATAATACCAATAAATAAAACCGAATTTAAGTAAGAAAATAAATTCATTTAATAAATAACTAAAAAAATTCATCAAAAATAAAGTCAAATATATGAATAAATATATAAATGTATAGCATTAAAATGCAATTAAATAAATAAATAGAAAAACAAATAAATAAAACTAAAATTAAATTTGTAAAGAAAACAATAAATTAATTAATTAATTGAATACTCTCACTCACTCACTCATCTTCTATATACCGCTTAATCCTGTATTCAGGGTCGTGGGGGCGGAGCCTATCCCAGGAGACTTAGGGCACGAGGTGGAGTACACCCTGGACAGGGTGCCAATCCATCGCAGGACACACACACACACACACACACACACACACACTCATTCACACACTACGGGCAATTTGAGAATACCAATTAACCTAACCTACAGTAGATCTTTGGACTGTGGGAGGAAACCGGAGCACCAGGAGGAAACCCACCAAGCACGGGGCGAACATGCAAAGTCCATGCACACAGAGAAGGGAATCGAACCCGGACCCTGGAGGTGCAAGGCGACAGTGCCAACCACTACACCACTGTGTCGCCTTTTATTGAATAAATAAATAAATAAATAAGTTGAAGTTGAATATCTTAATAAATATATAAATCTATAGCATTAAAATGAATTAAAATAAATAAACAAACAAATAAATACAACCAAAATTTCAATAAATAAACAAACACAATCTTAACCAAACAAACCAACAAACAAATAAATGAATTAATTAAAGCATGCTTTTACCCAAAGGACAATTTTAAACACACGATGTGGACAAAACAAACTGAAACAATTATATTAATCATGAGAAAAATCTAACTTCCTTATGAAAGCTTAGATACAATCCAAGGATCTTATAAACATTTATTTTTTTTAGGCTACATATAAAAGCATTTTATTAAGCAAAAACTTGAAAAAGTGAATGTGATGGGAATTACAGTAGCCATTTTGTGTTTTAAAGAACACAGTGCCAAGTACAGTATGTTTTGTAATTTTCTAAGACATGTAAATAACATTTTATGACAAGTGTATAACAGCCCTGAGACAGAGACGTGCCGAGGTCAGGACTCACTCACCCTCTTCCCTGATGGTCCCGGTGGTCCTAGTGGACCCTGCATCCCTCTTGGACCCTGTGGAGGACATCATGGTCAGACACACGGCTAGGCAAATATGATGTCACATGACATTTCCCAAACATCCCTTTGACCTTGTTAGGGTTTTGTGTGTGCGTGTGTGTGTGTGTGTGTGTGTGTGTGTGTGTGTGTGTGTGTTTGGAGGGGAGTGGAGTGGAGTGCAGTGCCAAAAAGTGGTGCCACACCTGATGACCCTGATCACCAGCATCACCCTTCAGACCTGGAGCACCATGAAGCCCCTGAGGGAGAAAGAGAGAGAGAGAGAGAGAGAGAGAGAGAGAGAGAGAGATCAGTCACATCACACAGTGTGTAATACATTAACATAACCAGCAGAGGGCAGACTGTCACTCAACTTCAATATCTGATCACCTTCACCATGTACTTCATTTCCTTACAGAGTGTAAGAAAAGTTAAGTGTAAGTTAAAGATACATTTCTTAATCACAATTTTTTACATCATAAAATTGCATGTAGGACAACCTCAAAGGAAAGTTATAATAATTAAATAGAATTATTATAATGAATATAATAATTAAAAGGCAAGGTAAATCAATAAATAAATAAATAAATAAATGTGGCATGGGTGCTTAACCCATGTTCATGTTCTGTGACAGGCTCTTGGATTGATTGACAGGAGGAGAGGGCGGGGCAGTCTGAGATCAGGATCATTCAGGATTCCTTGCAGAGATCTGAACTTCCTCAGTGACATCATGGCACACTTTTCAGACGTCATTGTCTCTGCAGCCCTGAACAGCTTCACCTTCACTCACACTAACAGGAAGCTGATTGTGTGATGCGAAATCCCTGATTTATTGTAGAGACTGAATAATATGATGATGAAATCAGTACTTTACAGGTGTGTTAAACGTGGAGTGTCCTGTTACATGATATAAAATACACTGTAATGTTGAAATGGTGAAGAGTGACGAGTGACTCACCACAGGACCACTGCGTCCCGTCAGACCCATCGGACCAGGGGGACCTCGCATGGCCAACTGACGGGAGAGAGAAAGTCAGTTTATACACATGTAGTATGTAAAACAGTGTGTGTGTGTGTGTGAGTGTGTGTCTATATCGGACATGTGATCATGCTGTCTCTGACACCTGTTACCCCACCTGTGGGTCGTCAACCTCATTGCTATTTTTACTCTTCAGCATGTGGTCAATTCCCGACCCAGACTAAACTACCCCTTCAGCCCCCCGATCTACCCCCCTTCCCTCCAATCCACCCCCTCACTTCTCACACAAAAGGCTGTAAACTTTACACACAGACACTTAGTAGGAGCTGTAAAAAACTAAAAGTTTTAGCCCCCACTACGCCCCCACCCACCCTCCACCCTCCCTTCACACCCCCGACAACATGCACTTACCCTGGCCTGGGACAGGATGGCCTGAGCCTGAGCCTCCTGAGCCGAGACCACCGGCCCTTTCTCACCGTCACCACCGAAACGGAACTACAACACACACACACGCAAACACATTATACAGTCATGACATATCACTCCTAATTAGTTTAATCACGTAAATAAATAGATAGATCGATTTGGTCATAATAAAATTAAATAAATAATATCTATAAATAGATTTCATAAATAAGACAAGTGCAAAGTGTACATTAAACATTAACCCTAGTTTTTATCTCTAACTGACAGATCCAGTAGCACTTGATTAGCTATTTCAGTTCACCACGTCCTTCATGTACAGTGAAATAAACAATATTAATACTAATATTATGGCAGCTAATATTTTACCGGCAGCATCAGCATGGTTCCTGGAGGACCTGGCATCCCGTCCGCTCCTGGAAGCCCCGCCCGACCTGAGGGACCCTGATGGAAAGTCAAAGCACAATCACCTGATCAGAGCATATATACAGTATAACTTATATATTAAAATATATAATATATAATATATTCAGAATTATTCTTATTGTGTAACAACATTTAAAATAACATGTTATAATGCATTAAGCAAACTGTGTGTTTCTGTGTGTGACTGCAATAACAACTGCTATATTTTGTGTAAAGTCATAGGTAGATGCTGTTAAAAAGGTAAAAGCATTGATGAACATGCTACTTCATCTAAAATCTACTCATAAAATATTTCAGGGAACAATAAACTCTCCGACTCCATGCACTGTGCAGAACTGCACACACTTCTTTGAGTGCTTGATTACAGTTTCACAGCTCCAGTCCTCTCTGTAAAAAAAAAAAAAAAAAATTCTCCCAGAGGTGTACTTCACTAAATTGAAGAGAGTTTCCCTCCCTGCAGTTAAACAGCGACTGTTAAATAAACAGAGGAAACAACCTCTTCTGGCACAGGATTAGCTCACATCCTTCAGAAGAGGCCCTGTGGAGTCGGCCATCTTGGATCTACAGCACAGCGTGCATTCATACATCACACACCAGTGGGCCCACATGCCGAGCTGGTGTGCTTTCAAATGTCAACATTAGGAAAAAGATACCTGATAGTAAGCGTTGGTGTGTGACGGGTGTATGATGGTGAATGCTTGTGATTGTTGGTGAATGTTGGTTTATGTTGGTGTATGATGGTAAAAGCTGGTGTATGATGGTGAATGATAGTTTATGTTGGTGATTGTTGGTGTGTGTGATGGTGTATGATGGTGAATGCTGGTGTATGATGATGAATGTTGTTGGTGTGTGATGGTGTATGATGATGAATGATTGTGAATGATGGTGACTGTTGGAGTATGATAGTGAATGTTGGTGTATGATGGTGATTGTTGGTGTATGATGGTGAATGTTGGTGTATGATGGTGAATGTTGGTGTGTGATGGTGTATGATGATGAATGCTGGTGTATGATGGTGAATGTTGGTGTATGATGGTGATTGTTGGTGTATGATGGTGAATGTTGGTGTATGATGGTGAATGATGGTGATTGTTGGTGTATGATGGTGTATGATGGTAAATGTTGGTGTATGATGGTGAATGTTGGTGTATGATGGTTATTGTTGGTGTATGATGGTGAATGTTGGTGTATGGTGGTGTATGATGGTAAATGTGGGTGTATGATGGTGAATGTTGGTGTATGTTGGTGTGTGATGGTGTATGATGGTGAATGCTGGT
>JAQMYJ010000033.1:34858483-34881331 GCA_030014305.1 Clarias laeviceps | reverse complement strand
ATGAATGTTGTTGGTGTGTGATGGTGTATGATGGTGAATGTTGGTGTGTGATGGTGAATGTTGGTGTATGATGGTGACTGATGATAAATGCTGGTGTGTGATGGTGTGTGATGGTGAATGATGGGTAATGCTGATGTATTATGTTTAATGATGGCGAATGCTTGTGTGTGATGGTGAATAATAGTGAGATAATTACTGACAAAAATTTACTCTCATGATCAACTTCACACTGACATGTTCATTTCAATATTAAATTTTGCTCTGGGAAAAGCATCGAGGCACCAGATAAACTGTTTGTCACAAATTATCCATAAGGGTCCAGGACTAGATACAGTCTCATACAGATAAAAAAAAAATCTTGTCCTCCATCTATTTCCTGTCACCAAAGTAAAGTTTAAACAAATGCATAACAAATATTCACATGGAATGACCAAAGCCTTAACCCTTACTACTCCCAGGATGTCTGTCCTGAAAATACCTCAAAAGGTCAAAAGGTTTTGAGGTTTCCACGAAAACCTTAAACAGGACAGCAACAAAAATAAACCCTCACCCTGTCACCAGGATCTCCAGCTGGTCCGGGAGTACCTTGTAGACCAGGAGGTCCAGGAAGACCCTAAAAAATCAAAGAAAAGTCAGAGCCTGTTTTTTTTTTTTTTTAATGTTTGTATTAATGACAGTGTTATAGTTTGAATGGAAGTATCAGGGAATATAAGACTAGAGTGTGTATACAGTAGAGTGGGTTGCCAGATTAGTATATTACAGTTTAGGTTTTTGGATACAAGACCCCAGTATTCTGGATGTGAGTTACTTACAACAGGACCAGCCGGACCTGGAGGGCCCTCTACCAGCATTCCCTGAAATAAACACACAGAAAATAAGAAATCCATTATTTTTGTGTAATATGACATTTCTGCCTTATGATTGCACAGATTTGAAGTTTCTTCAGCCAAAAATTTTAATGAGAAAAACTGTCAAAATAGACAAAATTTTGAATTGTGCAAAATTTTGAATTGTTTTGTAACAAGAATGTAGACAAAACATGAAGCTCTGTTGTGCAGGACCGTGCTTAGGTACTGTAAGCAAGAAGGTGACTGAGCTCGTTATAATATTTAAGTACTAGGTCATGTGACTAGGACTCATTATACTATTTAGGTACTTAATCCTGTTAGTATTTAATGAGTGATAGTTATTTTGATATTTATCTTTCGCTAGCTGCGTCAACCGTAGTACGCTAGCTTTTTTCCCCTTTTTTTGTTTGGATGCAGTACTTAAACACCAGGTTCTTATTGTGACACTTGCTAGCTTTAGTAAAGACTAAAATCATTTTTAACTGTGATGTCCATATGACTTTCACACTAAAATCACCGCCTCAACATTAACTTCATCCAGGAACTGTTCCTGGTGGCGGCTCTGACTTACCGGCTCAACAACGGCTGGTTCTCCTTTCTCTCCTTTCGGTCCCAGGAACGCGGCACCGCCTGCAACCTGAGGACACACACCCGGTCAAAGGTCTACATCAGAGCATGTGTAGTCCTGAGTGGGGGACCGAGCAGGAGACGGAGAGAATCAGCTGCATGCACTCACACACATGCACGGAGACGATATGAATGTTGGAAGTGTAACAGTGTTATCAGTGAATTCTGGGTTCTGATTGTGTAGAAGCTCAGAGAAAGGAGAGGCTGCGGGGGGAAAAGATTGTTCTACTTGTTTACGAATGTTTAATTTAACTATAAATGGAATATCCTTCATTGTGATGGTTGTTGATGATTTTCGTATAACAGCACATCCTGAAGGGGTTTATTCCATATACATAGCTACATAACATTTATTGGTAATTTATTGTCAAAAGAAAAAAGTGAATGAAGTGAAGTATTGACATTGAGTCGTGCAAGAAACACTTTAGAGACAGGTCAAAGGTCAAGCCAGACTAGTGAAGGAGCATAAATAGAATACTGTGTATTCTCTACAACTTGACTACACACTACAGCAAGCATACTTACATACTTGTCTTACTTTATAGTATGGAAAGCTTCAGCAGTATTCACTGTACAGTAAAAAAATTTTGATTTCTTTGACTGCATTCTACCGCGCTGTAGCGCAAAGAGGAATATGATGCACACATAAGACAAAGTAAAGTGCACAATGAGACCTGAAAAGAAGTGCACTTGATCAGACGTTAAAGCTCTAGCGTAGTGTTTATTTCCTTCAGAATTTAGTATAATTATTGATTTATGTGCTGTTATGATTCTCTCCTCCTTACAGAATCAAAAGTGGTTCTCAAACCGTTCGGAGTGGTTGAGGTTAGACTTTATAAGGCGCTGAAGCAGACGTTCTGCTCCAGGAGCACATGTTTCACGGATGATCCTGGATTCTGACCCCAGCGTCCTAACATGTTGGGATATGTGAAGAATTTTCATTCTGCCATCTGTTAATAAATACACCGGCTTAAAAAAATGACTCTTTTTTTTATTTTTTCTAAAAAGGTTTATTAAAGTTTGGTTTAAAAAAAAAAATAAATGTTGTTTGTTAAAAGATGTATTCGGCTTATATTTTAATCTCAAACAAGGAGCAAGGTCTTTAACCCTCAACTGCTCAGATGTATAATGAAATAATGAAATACTCTGCATAAGTGTGTCTCCCAAATGTGCCAATCCATTGCCAGGCACACACACACACACACACACACTCACACGCTCATTCACACACTACAGACAATTTGGGAACACCAGTTAAGCCTAATCTGCATGTCTTTGGACTGTGGAAGGAAACCAGAGAACCTGGAGGAAACCCACCAAGCACAGGGAGAACATGCACTCCATGCACACTGAGGCGGGAACTGAACCCGACCCCTGGAGGTGCAAGGCGATAGTGCTAACCACTAAGCCACTGTGCTGCCAAAATACTTATTGCATTATAAAAATTATCCCTCTAACCCGACAAAACTACCAAAATAATTGAAGGAAAACAGAAAAATAAAAACGTGGAAGTCTTTTTACCATGCAAATTTTTCACAAATGTTTCAGAAAGGCGTACACAGTCACATAGTGACTACGACATAGTGTTATGGCTCATTATAATAATTAAGTACTGTAATATTAAGAAGAAATATTGCTGACAAAGAGCTGAATAGAAAAGAGACACAAGCAAAGATTAAGAGATTCCTAAGAGATTCTTAAGTTTTATTCCCTGAGAGAATAAAACTGCACAAATTAATAATATTTGTTAATACACCAGGCTGCTTGCAAAATCGCACAAGTCATGCACATTTTGAAACAAAAAAGGTAACTCATAATTATTTCAGATTTTTCGCTTTTTTATTTTAGTCCGAATCTTTTATTTCACGTATCAAAACATTTGAAAAACCGAATACATCTTTAAGAGCAAATACTCTGCATAATCTGCACTGAGACTGTGGAAGCTTATCGCTATCTAAAATATATTATCTCTGCTAACTTTACAGTATTTATCAGCTATTTCAGAAATAAATGTCTTTGAATTATGTTTAAATTTTCTTACACTCCTCCATAATAAGAATTATTTTACATAACTGATCAAATAAAAGCACTTCGGACACTTTAAGTAGTTAAAAGTGAGTGTGGTGTGCATGTGCAAGGTTTAGCTGAAAGAGGTGGGAGATTGCGTATAAATTGTGTGTGTGTGTGTGTGTGTGTGTGTTTGGAGGAGAGCAGTGCATGTTTGAACACACAACTGGCTCTCTGGAATGAGGTAATTACTGTGCCTTCAGGGTAACGGGGCAGATAGAGTCCTGACGGGCCGCTGGGTACGACCAGACGAGCGGGGCAGAAACTTCATTCAGATGACTTCATTCAAGAGAAAGTGTGTGTGTGTGTGTGTGTGTGTGTAGGTCCAGGAATGCATCATCCCTCTGATCAGATCTTTACTTATCGCTGGTCTTGTCTTACCTTTTTTTAAAGCAGACTTCAGCCGACAAAATAAAACTAATCAATGCACCGTAAATCCCAGGCGTCGGTCATGACATGTTGATTTTAGCGGTTTAGCTACCATTACACATTACTAATGGAGAATGAAAGCGTATAATGGACCATAAGCTACCAGTTTGGCATGTCTCAGTGGGCTCTGTATGACACATGATTATCTATAAACTCGAACAAATGGACGTCACAGATATAAAACTGACATCACTGGAGCACCATCTTGAATAAATTTCTTCCCTTGCAAAGTTTCATGCCAATCAGACATAGGTAGGGGGCGTGTTCCAAAGTATGAAGGCGGAGACTGTATGGTAAACCTGACTCGGATGGATTTTGCCATTAGAAGCCAAACTGGTAGCTATAAGTGTCCCTTATGTCTTGTTGCATTCACCTTGTGGTCTCAAACAACAAACAGCTGGAAGTAGATTTAACCGTCTACACTGTACAGTTACAGGTCATGCTAGTAACGCTGACTTTAAAAGAATCTGCAGCATGATAGTGTTAAACTCATCCACACTTACAACGGCATGACAGTGATGGATTCCTCATGCCGAGAGCTTTGTTAGAAAGAGACCAAGCATGTGCAACACTCACACCAACTCACTCACTCACACACACAACACGTTCAATGACATGTCGTGATACTTACGTCTGCTTTAATTCGAGCTTCTTCCGTGCCGGTTTCAGCAGGCACGGCAGGCCCAAACTCGTCCTCGTAATTGGGTACGGGGTTTGAGCCCGCGTTGCCGAACTCATCGTATGCGCCAAAGTCATAGTGAGATCTGTCAAGCTCGCCCACGTCGTACTCCTTAAGGTCGTATTCCTTAAAGTCGTACGCGTCCGCTCCTGCTGTGGCGCTGGGCTCGTTGTGCTCGGGGGCGATTGTGGGGTCCACCGCAGCAGGGGGCAGCTCGGTGACTGAGTTATCCACAATCCCCTTTTCCACAGCCTTGTTATTGCCAAGCAATGCAGCAGCAGGGGGGAGAAAGAGAGGGTGAGGGAAAGGAGATGGGACAGAGGTCAGAGGATGGTAAAGAGGACGAAGGGGAAATGAGGAAATGGGAAGTAAAATGAAGGCAGTGAGGAAAGGACAAAGATGGGTTGGAGACGAGAAAGGAAAAGGAAGGGAAGGAAAGAGGTAAAAAGAGGACAAAACAGGGAAGTGAAGTTTGTCATAAGAACAAAAGGAAGGAAAGTTAAGTTAGATGGGAGGAAATCCAGAGAAGAACAAGGTAAGGAAGGTGATAAGTAGTGAGATATGAAGGAACAGAGAGAAATAGATGTGAGGGAATGTAAGAAAGTGATGGAATGAGATGAAAGGTGAAAAAATGGGAGGATAGAGGAAGTGAAGGCATTGAAGGGAAGAGGAGGTGAAGGAATGGGAGGAAAAAAGGTGGTGGGGAAATAGGGAAAGGATTAAGGAGAAGGTGTGGAGTTGAGAGGGAAAATAAGTTGAGGAAATGGGATTAATAAGAGTTGAGGGAATCAGAGTTATAAAAGGTATGAAAATGGGAGGAAATATGAAATAATGGGAGTTGGAGGGAAAGGGAGGTGAAGAGATGGCAGGAAATGCGGAGGTTGATGACAGGGAGGAGAGAGGAGGTGAGGAAACGGAAGGAAAGAGGAGGTGATGTAAGAGGAGAAGAGAGGAGGTGGGGAAATGATAGATATATAAGGGGATGAAAAAATGGTAGGAAAAGCAGATGAAGGGAACAAAATGGTGTCAGATAGGGAGGGGAATGGGAGGAATGTGAAGAGAAGAAGGGGAAGGGAGGCGAGCGATATAAAAATGGTGGTTAGTTAAGCAGTTAAGACTACTGGATTCATGTTCTACTGCAGAGCAGATGAGTTAAATATCAACTTTGCATCGATCTACATGAATGAAGTTAAAGCCTGAAAGCAAGAGGTCAGACTTTTATTGTCCCAGAAGATCAATCAGTGATTAATCCTTTAATGAACTTCATTACATCATATCTTTTTCATTTAGACTGGAGTCATTTAATAGAAGCCGTGAATAGCGTGTACATTTACTACGGGACAAATAAAGCATAACCTTGGTTATTTACAGAGCATTGGACCTCATTAGAGTCAGTGTCCCAGTGACAGAGACAGACTTGGACATACTGTATCCCTGTCTTCTTTCACATAAAGCAGAATGCTAGTGAGGAATTAAGTTCTGTGCTTAAATGTGAAAAAAGACAGAAATAAATCAAGTCTGACTTTTATTTCATTTTCAAGCTTATTGTATCCTAATTCTAAGTAAAAAAAAATACATGGTATCCATGAAAATGTGTATTTTGTATATTTGTATATTTAGCTCCCATATCTAACTTGACAGAATTTCATAATTCATAATAATTTGTTTTTGTATTCTTCAAACACTGAACTATAAAGTCAATGTTAAAGAAATGTATAAATAATAAACCTATGTCGATTGATCTAAAGTTATTATGCCTATAAACTTATTTATAACAGTAAAATATTTTTGCTTTTTTTCTACAGACGATGGTCTGAGCGGCCATGTTGACCTGTTGGACATGTTGTCTTGTACTGCTAACCTGGTTTGCACAGTTCACACACTGATCATAATTCTGCACCAGAGCTATTTGATCATAGTGAGTTTTTTGAAATCTGTCACATGGGGATAAGACAAGGATTAGGATGACTAGCTAGTTTAGGTGATAGTCATCGCTCTTAACTAGCTAGTCATTCTAATCCATGTCTTAATCCCTCAATGTCCTTAAATAACATTTTTCATTCTTTCAGAATGCATCTGATGGGAGAAACTGGCACGGCTAGTTTCCTTCCTCGATAGGGAATTCTGCAGTCGAGTCTAATATTTGCTTGAGTTTATTTGTTATATGTTTCTAATTTAGCTACGTTTGCATTTCTGTCTAATTCTACTATAAATGTTTTATGAGATTTCACAGCTGTAATCAGTATGGACAACAGAAAGCAAAACTCAAAGCAGAGACAATCCACTGAGATGATGGACATGTTAAAAACATGGACATACTGTTCAAAGTGGATTGCTTTTGGTCAACCAGGACAGAACCATTCTGAATTGTCTCTGGTTTTTGCCACTCCATACCAGTTTATGGTCCAGTTGGCTAGGCTTACTACCCCAGAGCTAATCCACTTTCTAAAGCTTGGTTCATTCTTTAAAAAAAAAAAAAATAATAATAATAACAATTGAGAAGAAGTTTAATATTTACCTCGTTGGGTCCAGGGGTGGCATCAGGAGACTGAGTCTGAGAACCATCTACAGTCCCGTAGTCAAGTTCAGTTTCAGTATAGAACTCGCCATCTAAGTTGTTTAGCTGAAGCGGACGTCAGAGTGAAAGACAAGGAGAAGGAAGAATGAGAAAGAAAGGATTAACAGAAGTGCACACTACAGGGTCGATCGATAGGCCTCTAGACCTGCCTGCCTTTCCGCTCAGATTAGAGGACGGGCATCGGAGATCTCCCTCAGGAAAAAAAAAAGACAAGAAGATAGAAGGGGAGAAGAGATCTCCATGCCATCGGAGTTGGACTAGGGCTTTTTTTTTTTTCTTTTACCCTTGTACCGGGCCTCCTCGCTGGCGCTGTTGCCTGGAAACCAGGTCTCATCTCTCGAAAAGTTTTAGGTGATTTCTTTATTGAGACCGGGTACTTATACGTAGACTTGGGTTTGGACTTAGCGGACTTTGTCGTCCTCTTGGACTTGGAGATGCTACGCTTCACTCTCTGGAGGGAGGGTGATGGTGACACAGGGACAAAAGACACAACACATCAAAACATCAGGATTGAGCAAGCAAGACATGACACAAGAACAAAGAACAGGTGCTGGAATGATGAGAGAGAGAGAGAGAGAGAGAGAGATGTGTGTTCCCTCAGCTGGACATGGAACGGATAGTAGTCTGAAAAAATGTGAAGATGCCAAATAAACAACACTCGAGATGAGAACAATGGAAGTCACGCGACAACCAGACACCACACTGACAACCGCATGCACGGAGATTTCGTTTTCCTTTTACCTTAGTTTCAGAAAATTCGCTTGGTGTGTCGGTAGTAATCCCCGAGTCATAGTAATCATAGGACTCTCCATATTCTACTGCAGTATCGTACTGGACAGAAGGAGGAAATGAGGTCAGAGTTACTGTAGGTTAGTACAGAGTATAAAATACTGTATAACACAAAACACTTCTTCTGATGTAAGTCCAGCTGGATGTTACATACTGTTAGCACAGACATCTCATCTCTAAAGCCAGCAGTTAATTATTAATTATTATTTTGAAAGCATTGTCCAATTTCATGTGTGTGATCCAGTAGCATCATATTTAAGAGTTAAATGCAAAAGCCTCACATTTCACTTCACGCGAAAGCATCAAGCATCACACGTATGATGAGAGAGCACTCTCTTCAAGAACATTTATAAGTTTTAAAGTAAGTGAGCGGCATGATGATTGAATAATGATAGTCAAAGTTTATTTACATCTCAATATGTTTTCTGCTGGAATATCATGAATATTGTTTGTAAATTTTTCATTTCAAAATGAATTGAAGCAGTTTGGTCTGATATTAAGTGTAATGTGATCTTTTTTTTTAAAGAAATGGTAATATATTCAATTTTTCCTTTTCAGTGTTAAATATCTACACATTTATTATTAAATAAAATTGTACCTAATGCATATAAATAATACTTATGCAACAGGTATTATCAAACTTTTTTATTGTAATAATACTGAATTACTGGTAATATTTTGTTCACAAACAAATATCATGATACATACTATGTATTATAAAAATTATATTAATTTATATATCATAATTTAATACTTCTGCCATATCGCCAACTTCTACTAAAATGTAACATTATAAAACGTTTAAATGATCACCGGATTCTCAGAGAAAGAGAGAGCGAGAGAGAGAGAGAAAGAGAGAGAGAGCGTGAGAGAGAGAGAAAGAGAGAGAGAGAGAGAGAGAGAGAGAGAGAGCTGTCAGGCTAGTTAGACCGATTTTAATTAAAATATGAAAGAGTGCAGGTGGCTGTTTAAAACTTTTTAAAAGGCCCTGGAGAAACAGCTTGGTGTGTGATCTCACATCCCAAAACAATGAAATCACAAGGAGTTGTAATTAGAATGTATAGTTTTAATTTGTTATGGGAAATATGTTTGCGAGTGCATCAGTCATTTAAAGGGTGGTTTATTCAAAAGCATAAAAGCTGCACAAAATACACATACATTCATTATGATATATGAGTATCAATGAATGTAGGGTTGAACCAATGTTCTATGCCTTCTAGTCCAAAAGCATGAAGCTGTTAGAAGAGTGTGGTATGTATTAGTTCTGACCCATTAGTTCTGTCACTCTTTTATCCCAGCACAGGAACATGTACGTAGCAACAACAGTTATGGCACTGATGAAGCCCACTTAGAGCCTCTTCTGTCCTAATGTCCTTAATCCATCATGCACCAGTGCACTTTAGTTCCCTTGCAGCTGTGCAGGAGCTTATAAAAATGCCCCCCTACTGTTAAAACTGGCTTGTTTGCACTGCCTGGATTCACCTCAAGTCATGGCAATCACATTAAGCTAAGCCTGATGTCCAGAAAAGCCTAGCAAGGCTTAGTTAATACTTTCCAGACCTAAACAAGCCCAGCGAGTGCTAGCAAAGAGTAGCCTGGTCCAAGGTCAGGCAGGTCCAGCAAAGCCCAGTCAGAGAGAGCCAGTGCTGGCACAACTAGCCCATAACCGGCAATACCTATCATTAATCCAGGTCCAAAAGAAAAACCCAAACAAAATATAAACTCATCAGTGCCTAGTCATTATCCAGAGCATGAGTAGCCAAAAGGAGAAAGGCCTAGTCATCATCTAGGTCTTTTAGACTCCAGGCAATAGAAACAAGCTTCCGTCAAGACTACAGAGTTCCAATAAAATGACCAAACACTATCCAAGTCTAGCCAGATCTGACTGAGCCCAAACAAACCAAAGCAAGCCCTTGCCAGTCCCAAAGAAACCCAGCAAGTTATACCGAAGACTATCAAAAACACAACTAGACATTCTAAACCAGTCATGCAAAACTTGCTCAAGGCGATCCAGTTCCAAGTCAGGCCCAGCTTAACCCAGCAAGGCCTAGCCAAGCACAACCAAGCCGCAAACATGCAAAACCTAGTCATTATCCAGTCCTAACAAATCTTAGAAAGGACCAAACAATATAAGATTTGATGTATCCATAACCAGTTATTCCTAGTAGGGTTTCATCTCATTGAAAAGACCTCCAAGCTCACCAAAACCCTGTTCAATTCAACTAACCACAGCAAGACCTAGTCACACCTAGCCAAGACCCAGTTAAGCTTAGTAAAGACTACATAGTCTCTGCCAAATCTACAGTACAGTAGGTTAACCAATCAATCAACCCAGTATTATTATTGTAATATGTTTCACACTAAAAACATCCACTAGGGATGGTTGGGTGATGCTTATTACTGTTTCAGCATTAGAATGAGAAGTTCTGAATCTGGTCACAGCTTACCACATTCAAGGAACCCCTGCCATACATAACTACCCCAATAAAAGCATTATCTGCTTGTAGACCTAGACTTTAACCAAAAACTAATTTAAGATCAGCATGAAGTCTCATCTCAGATCAGCCATGTGCTTGGCATCAAGACACCACTGCATGTTAATGTCTTATCCATGAAAAAAACATTCCACTTTTAATATCCCTACAGACGTCAATATAATAAACCCTGAACACAGTCTTTAAGCAAACTGTGTTTCACACGGTAACTCCAGTTGCTGTTGGCTGCGCTTAAACGCCACGTGCCCAACTTCCTCCCAAGATATCAATATAGCTAAGAATCTGCAGAATGCTTTAACAGAATCAAGCCATGAGAAACACAGAGCTCTCTGCCAGAATATGTTCAGCGCATCATCGACATTGGAGCTTGCTCTTTGTGTTCCATTACATCACGCAGTACATCATCCTGAGGGGGTAAAAAAATAAAACGAGCCATACGAGAGCATGACTCTACATGACCAGACATTTTTGAAGCAGAAGGCACTAAACTAAAGCCTCTGTAGGGGCAAATTCTCAACCTGCAGCTCTTAAATGAAAAAGGAGCACTTAAAATACATTAGATTTCACATTTAATAAAACACCATATGATGCATAAAAGTGCTAGAACATTGATTTTTCTCAATGTTACCCTTTTGAAAAGTGACCTTGTTTAAAAATAAACTTAGAAATAGAAATTACTTTTTTATAATACAGTATCTTTTTGTATGCCTACACCACATCTATTAAAATTTATTGATGGACCAACGGGGATGCTTTAAAATTTTTGTCAATGTATGCACATAATTCATGAGTGAATGTTGACCGGAAGGTCCTACCACAGTCATAAAAATGAAAATAAATCCAGTGGTCACCATTGGCTTCCACATTCCCTAATGAGACTACAGTCGTTCCTAGATAGATGGGCGGAATGCATGCACATACAGTTTTTCTAGGTAACCATGGCAACAATCAAAGTAGCTATGGCATAAGCAAAAAGCATCCCAGTACCAGGAAGACTTAAGCAAGCTAATGACTTCCTCATTGTAACCCAGGACCAGTAAAGATTTAGACTTGTGACTACAAGTTTCCATTCTATAGTATAAGCATTTTTTATTAGATATATCATCAATCAAGGTTCCTGAAGGCCATCAGGTTGCACTGATACTCACCCCTTCTTCCGGTTCCTGAGCTTGCAATGTGTCTTTATGAGGCGTGTCACAGTCGGGCATGTAATGTTCACAGTAATCATACGCCGCTTTAGGGTCAGCAACGATCAGGAGCTGCTGGATATCACCCTGCGACAGACAGAGAGAAAGAGAAAAGAAACAGATGTTTAATTTCCTCATGTTTAATAACACACAATATAAACACTGTAATAGGAGGGAATCCCATAAAGATACTGCAGTGTCGAGATGACAGTCATCAACACCGTAAATCGCATTTGAAAATCATACAGTTGGACAGTATTACATATTTCTGTTAGACGCACACGGAAAACGAGGCACGGTTAAATTACTGCTTTACAGGTTTATAGGGGCTGAAATTAAACATGTCCCATCAGGACAGAGGAACACCTGCAGCAGTCGCACAGCTCCGATGATAACCAGGTATGATACACACACACACACACACACACACAACATGGCAGACAGACAGTATGTAGGGTGCAAGTTTAGATAAAGAAGTCAGTGTGAGTCACATATGCAGAGACTTTTCCACGTATATTGTTAGCTGGCTTAGAATCTGAATTTATAACGCTAGCTAGCTAACATGCGCTAGTCTGACAAGCTTTCTGACAGGATCCTGAAGTTACATTAACAATTGTTTCGAAGCTGCATTCCAAACACAAGCTAACTAGCTTAGCTAAGTAAGAGAATACTAACAAGATTTATAAAAATGAAACATATATTTAAATGATAAATGTTTATAATACATATACTGCTAATGTTAGCTAGCTAAATTTAACTGACCTAATTGTTTTCACGGAATTCATGAATCCATTCGAAATGGACTTATTTTTCAAATTCAAATTTTATTTGTCACATACACAGTCATACACAGTACGATATGCCGTGAAATGCTTATACGACCGCCAGTGACCTTAAAAAATAAACGTTTATAGATAAAAAATAAATATGAATAAAAAGAAATATGATAGAAGATAAATTTAACTAGGATAAAAAATATATATACTGTACAAATAAGGACATTCACAATATAGCAATATATAGAAAATATAAAAGAAAAAATAGAAATTTAGAAAAATTTATAAATTTTGTGTAAATAAAGAAAAAAAATGAAGTAAAAATGACTGGGGGTGTGCAAATATGCATAAAAAGTGTCTTATTAAGTGTCTTATTAAAGTGTCTTGTGCAATGGTCCAGAAATGAAAATATAAATATGTAAGTTTATGTGTGCATGAATGTGTCCATAGTGTCCATGAATGTCCAGTCAATTTTGTTCCTAGTCAAATAAAATTGACTAAAGTGAGATGATTTATAAAATAATATTCATAAAAATATGTATTATACATAATACTTAGATGACACTAGCAATCTTAGCTAACCTGAGAAGATTTGTGTATCTTTTATTAAATCACTTTATTTTTAAACACATCTGTTTTGTTAAAGTTTGCTAACATAAACTAATCTGAGAGGATTTATTGAAGGATTTCTAAGTCAAATTTCTAAACCATTCTCAATCTTTTTTGCTAGTATGAGCTAATCTGGGAGGATATATTACAGAATTTAAAAATTATATTTACAAATTTAAAAAGTTTAGCATTACTTCTAACACTAGTTAGCTAGCAGGAGCTAACCTGAGAGGACTTGTAACATTATTTTAAAGTTAAATGTAAAAATCTTTGTAATCCAAACAGACAGCTAATTTTGGCTAGCTTGGCAGAATCTTTGAAAGGACCTTTGGGAATGTTTCACCAGGCAAACCTGACATGATTTCTGAGATAGCCTGGCTTTAAATGTACACTAAATATAATTTCACCATCAGTTTTGGCTGACTGAGTTAACCTTATCATATTTAGCACAATCGTATGTTTTGCTTGAATTTAACATTACTAAAGAAGGGTTAACAGAACTCTCAGGGATGGTGCTGTGTGTAATAGCTGTCGAAGATTTAGCGGGTTTGGGTAAACACACACATACACACACAGGATTTAGGGCATGTCTCGTCCTGCTCATTTCTACACCGCTGGTATATGTGGTACACCACAAGCGCCCACTCTTCTCTATCTCTGAGTCTCTCACATCTTTTTTTCCCTTCAAGATGGCCAGCAGAACTATTCTTAACTCTGCTACAACCTTTCATTCATTTTTTATAGATAACGGAATGCATGTAATTACCAAACCACCCAACCAAACCCCTAGAGGTAAGTGTGTGATGACTTAGCCATGCAGTTTCTACCATGCTAAGATTGTGGCTATAAAGTGAGCATCACTTAAGTTGCTAGCATCTTTACCGCAAAACTACGGATAGTAAGGATATATATTAGAAACAAGCAGTATGTACTGTATATGTTTAAGCTTTATTATACTTTCAGGCACACTGCTATAGTCTTAATGCTAGGTAAACGCCACTGTAAGTAGCTCGAGGTCTGTTTGTGCACACACCCACTCCAGATTTTCTGCTCAAGCTCCAGCACCACCCAGCTCAGCTTATTTGAACAGTGTGGCGAGTCTGCCCTGACTACAGAGAAAAACTCTGAATGACCTCGCCAGCCTGAAAATGGCCCCCCTCAGGAACACACCCAACCCCCCGAACACACTTAAAGGAGCATCGCTTCCACACGCCGCGGCACTGCTCACGACTCATAAATCACTTGCACATGTTCGAGCCTATCAGGCTGGTCCAAAAATTAAAAGTATTCCAGGGTGAAAAAAAAAAAGAAAGACAGAGAATGATGTAGGGAGATGTCTGTGAAATTTGATTCTTGAATGTACAGTACAAGTCAAAGGCAAGTTTGGTAGTTGACTTGTAACTGGTGGGAGTGTCAATGAGTAGGATAAGTGGGTGTGTCTCTGAATGACACAGGTGGAAGTGTCTATGAGTAGAATAAATAGGCATGTCTCTGATTGACAGGGAGGAGTGTCCATGAGTAGGATAAGTAGGCGTGTCTCTGAGTGACAGGTGGGAGTGTCTATGAGATGGACATGTTGGTATACCTATAAGTAGGGAGGGTGAGGGTTTCTCTGAGTGAGACAGGCATGTTTGTCTATGAATGAGAGTATGCAGTACGCAAGTCTGCAAGTGACACAGGTGGGTGTGTCTGTGCATGAGATGAGTGGGTTTGTCTCTTACTGAGACAGATGGAAAGGTCTAGGAGTAGGACAGGTGGGTAGGCCAGTCAGGAGGGTAGGTGGGCGTTTCTTTGAGTCCACATCTCTGAGTGATACAGGTGGGCATGTCTTTGAGATGGACAAGTGGGTATACCTATAAATAGGGTAAGTGGGCATTTCTCTGAGTGAGCAAGTAGGCATGTCTGTGAGTAGGACAGGTGGGCAGGTCTGTGAGTAGGACAGGTGGGCAGGTCTGTGAGTAGGACAGGCGGGCAGGTCTGTGAGTAGGACAGGTGGGCAGGTCTGTAAGTAGGACAGGTGGGCAGGTCTGTGAGTAAGACAGGTGGGCATGTCTGTGAGTAAAACAGGTGGACATGTCTGTGAGTTGGATAGGTTGGCATGTCTCTGAGTAAAACAGGTGGACATGTCTGTGAGTTGGATAGGTTGGCGTGTCTCTGAGTACGGCAGGTTACTGCCAAGTTTAGGAATTAGAACGGTGGGCATGTCCATGAGAATGGCAGATGAAACTGTCTTTCAGTAGGACAGGTGGGCATGTCTGTGAGTAGAATGAACATTTAAATACTTTCTTTTTAGAAGTCTTTTTTAAAAGTGTTTTTTATAAGCCGACTAAGAGAAGTTTCGTCAGTCAGAAAAAAAAGGACACTAAAAGCTGCTAGTTCTCGAGAACATCTGGGCTAGGTTTATAGGACATCTTAAACAAGCCAAGGCTAATCATTAGTGTTTAACAGTGCTTGCTTGAAGGCAACCAACCCGTATGTCCCAGGCATTAGCATATAGGGCCTTAAGATACAGATCGAAGGTCATGAGAAGAACAGAGCATGCTTCAAGGTCATGACCTCGAGGGAATATCGGAGATACTGCAGGTCTCAGATGATGAACAGCTGCTGAACAGCTTCTTAGAATAAATCTTTAATGTTTTTTGTAGTAAAACAGACGGCAAAGCTAAAACTCATTAAGCAATTAGCAAGAGTTAAAAGTAACAATATTAGCATTAATTTGGTTAATAAATAGCAATATTAGCTCTAGTTTGATTCTTTAACATGGTTAGCTTCAGTTTGAGGTGTGAAAATAGGTGGCTTCTTAGCGAAGATTTGATTCTGTACATCTTTCTGAAACAGGAAGGCAGTGTGATGTTTTTTTAGGGGGAAAAAAACACAAACATTTACACAAACATGAATCATGAAAAACTGCAGGTGAGTCTGGAAGCTTTACATCAATTCCACTAGTTTTAGTTAGCATTACTGATTAGCCACTAGATCAGGGTAAGTTTTTGGCATGCCCTTACTAGTTATAAATAGCGCTGTAGTGTTTAATTTTATCAGACTCAATTCCTTTCTTTTATTTATTCAGACTCTGGTAAAAGCCTGTAATTACAGAGCTCTCTCAGAACAACAGCCTCGAGGCGTCAATCTCTTTCAAAACCAGCAGGGGTGTTTGCTATACCCCTGCCCTCGGGCCACGAGAAGTCGACTGTCCCTGCTACACACACCCTACACCGCAACATCATAATTATACCGTGAATAAAACAACTGCTACTCTATTTACAGAGCCAGGAATATTAGCACTATTCTCTGCATCACTGTATGCTAAAAATACACACATCATTCTCATGCTATTTAGTGCAATGTAATTTTTTTTTTCTTCATCATTAAAGACATGATTTAGATTCTTTCATTCCTGTCAGTTCAAACCACAACCAAACAGGGAGTCTTGTTTCGGGTGTTTCTAAAACCGCAGGCGTATTTTTAATTACCAGTGAATGAAAGTGTTCAGACAAACAGGATGAACTCTGTCTGGTTGCATGGATGATGATGATGATGATGATGATGTCATCAAGTTCACTGGGCTGATCTGAAATTTAATCCAGACACACTTTTTTTTTTTTTTTTTTAAAGAGAGAGGTGCAAAGAGCTACAAGTCCAGACTCGACTGAATCCAAGACCCTGCTCTCAGTCTAACAAAAGGGAGTGGTAATATTTATAGGAACGAGGGAGGAGAGAAGACAGAGAGAAAGGGGGAGAGTATTGTAAAAGCTGTCAGAGGGGGTCAGGTTGGCTGGAAAAGGACAGATGGGTTGAAATAACTTTTACACTTAACTTAAACAAAAACCCCTAAACCTTATTTAAGACTAGATTAAAGATCAGCACTAAGTCATTATGTAACTAAAGAATAAAGCTGATGGCTAATCAGCCTTGTTTATACAAACCGGGTATGACTACATCTTAGTCATAATTCGCTATGCAACAAACATTGTGTTCATTAAAAAATATATATATATTTATTGTTTATCCTATGTTGGTGTAATTTAACGCATAAAGAAACTCATTAATGTGAACCACAAAGGATCAGCATCACATGAGATATCTGGTGATAATTTTATATACAATTGAAACCAGAAGTTTAAATGTAACTTAGCCAAATTCATTTAAACTCTTAAAACGTACACAATTCCTGACATTTAATCCTAGGAAGAAAAAAAAAAACATTCCCTGTCTTAGGTCGGTCGGGATCACACTTTATTTTAAATATGTGAAATGTCAGAATAATAGTACAGAAAAAGATTTATTTCCAGTTTCATTTCTTTCATCACGTTCCCAGTGGGTCAGAAGTGAATTGTTTAACTGTGATTGAAACATTTCAGATCGCCTTCCACAAGCTCCCTAAAATAAGCTACTGGAATTTTATCCCATTCCTCCTGGCAGAACTGGTGTAACTGAGTCCGGGTCTTCCTTAATCAGACACACTTTTTTTTTTTTAGTTCTGCCAACAAATTTTCTATTGGATTGATGTCAGGGCCACTTCAACACCTCGACTTTATTACCCTTAAGGCACTTTGCTACAACTGTGGAGGTATGCTTGGGGTCATTATCCATTTAGAAGACCCATTTGTGACCAAGCTTGATCTTCCTGGCTGAGATGTTCAATATATTCACACCATCTTCCTTCCTCATGATCTATTGTGTGAAGAGCACCAGTCCCTTCTTCACGGTTGGGATAGTATACTTTGGCTTGCAAGCCACCCTCTTTTTCCTCCAGACATAACAATGGTCATTATGCCCAAACAGTTCAATTTGTGGTTTCCTCAGAGGAGAGAACATTTCTCCAGATCTTTGTCCCCATGTGCATCTAGTATGTATTTAAATGTGTAACTTCTGTTTTTGGCTTTTTAAATGTCAAAGCAATAATCTTTTTCTCGAGCTGATCTTCTGCACTGTGCTCCGGTCCAGGAGGAGGCAGTATTGTACCAACCATTAATGAACTTAAAAGTAAAAGAAGAAGCAGAAAAGATGAATGAAGGATGAAAAAAAAAAGGATGGAAGCATTTATGCATTTTCTGCGTCTTTTTTTTTTTTTTTTTTTTTAATTGTTCAAAATGTCTTAATTGATGAATCAATTGAGTTAATTGAATTGGTCAACAAAAAAAATCTGTTAAATTGCATAATTGCACAGCTCCAGCACACACAACACCGGATTAGATCTCAACTGTCGCTTATTCCTGCCTGGAATCTGTTTTTTTTCCCACTCAGTACTTGTAAATCACAATTACGAATTATTTACTATGCCATTTGTTTACTGTTGTCTTTTTCCATTTATAATGCCCCGGATTCCTTTGTCTTGCTTTATACTGAATTACAGTATGTCATTAGTCAATATGTTTTTACTTTAACATTAGAAGATAAAATGGTCATTTGGTTTAATTAAATGAATTCAGTGTTAGAATTAGAGAAGGGAGATGCGATAAGCTTTTCTCCCTGGTGTGTCTCTGAACTTGGTGTAATCCTTCCTGTCCTGAACTCATGACCCTCCGGTTCCTCCGGCAGGAGAAAAAGCCAGGCTAAACTAAGGGCATATCACCGGAGTGCTGTCTGTGTGTGTCTGTGTGTGTGTGTGTAGAGAGAGAGGTAATGGTGGATAACATCAGTGTATATGAGAGACTGAGAGTGAGCACCAGATGAATAGTTGAGTCTCATAGCTCTAGGTATATGGAAGTGCAGTGAAAGCCCATCATTCATCCTTTCTGGCTTTAAGGGATTGAGTGCCTCAGTATATAATGCTCAAATTATAATCTATTTCGATCGCCAGTCTTTTTTTAGGAACCCAAGGGTGGAGAGGTGCAGGAAAAACATAGCACACTTACTCCACACTTCAACCCGGGGCAAAAAAGCCTACGTGTGGGCTGTGAGAAAACACTGAGGAGTGTTTGGATTTAAGAGGAGGGGCAAAAATGCTTCAGAGTGCTGACCAGGTATTTCCTCCATATTTCCCCAGCACGCACTTCAGAGACGCTGGAGAAGAAAGGACAGACGGTGCCCCTGTTCTCTGGCTCTGAACAGAGAACGCTGTGTTTCCTAAACCTCGACTGACACCCAATCCACATCAGGACTCCAAATATGTGTTGGCTTAAGAGGCAGGCAAAAGAAGAGAAAAAAGTGAATCTATTAAAGGCGACAGTTTAATGGGGCCATTTTTCAGGGGCCTTTGGTCTCGCAGCAAGGCTGTCGGGATGTCGTTCGTTTTGGACAATATCTTATTTTTTAAAAAGCAGGAATTCTTAAGCAGGCATATCATGAATTAGGTTGATGGATTTGCTGAAGGCGAAACTATTCTGAACCCTTTTAATTTCAGCTGATTGTTCGGAAAAATGTGACAGAAGGAAAATAAATAATGCTATAAATAACACTATTGTGTGTTAAATGTGTAGCATGAACACGCCTTATGGAACTTCATATGATTTCATTTCTAATATAAGCACGAAAAGCCAAATTTCATCGACAATTTCAAGCCAAAAATTCCAAAAAAGTTTTTATTTTAACTGGTTAAAAAAAAAAGGATTTTGTACAAATACTATACTCACTCATATAAATAAAACTTAATAACATTTTTTGACCTTCAACGTTAACTGGCTCCAGTAAACACACTTTTTATTATTGAATTTAGTTTCTGATTAATATTAGCGATGCAATAGTCTATTTCATTTTAGTAAATGAGCATTAGATTTATTTTTTTTACGTGTAAGTGGCGTCCAAGTCAAAACAGGCCTTAGACAGTACGGTGATGAGACACTTAGCCGTAGTAAAACATTTGAACGGTGCCAACATTTAAAAAAAGGCAATGAATAATGATCCCGACCCGAGGTGTGTCAGAGCCCACTGCAGTCATTCCAGTGAACATTCAGCGAGTGGAACATCTGATCCATGAAAATCAACATCGCCAACTTGCAGAAGAGACGCATCTGTATGTGTGAACTGTACACACAATCATTCACCAACACTACTTGCACATTACAGGAACTCGGCTGGGAGTTATCGCCACGTCCCCCGTACAGTCCTGACCTCACTACAAAGACATTTCCACATGTTTCGGTCATTAAAGGAGTTCCTGGGAGTCCAGCGTTTGAGGTCGTAGATCCAGCTACTGAGAAATCTTTCGACCTTGATGGTGTCCAAGCACTAGTGAAACACTGTGATAAGTGCATTAGTGTATCAGGGGATTATATAGAGAAATAAAGTTTATACTCTCAGAACTGTGTTCTGTTATTCTGCACACTCAGAAGTCCTGGTTTGACTTGAACATCCCTTATATAATCAAATACAATCTGCAGTTGGCAAAATTACGAGGAATCTGTCTCACATATCGTACATAACAATCAAACAGCTATATTAAATGTAAGAATCTTGCACTTTATTTCTCGCTTTCTGACAATAATAAAAACTTTAGGACGTTTTACACCACTTTAAAGTAGTAGAAGAAAAATGTGTTTGTATTTAAAGATTAAGATTAAGACTCTAAGTATTAAACACTTCAAAAGATGTAACATATGGCTGTATATTACCCTAAAGAATGTAGCTACATTAAAAAAAAAAAGGGAAAAAAAATGATGACAACCACTCCTCCTTTAGGCATGCAGATCAAGCACATGTCCCACCAGGCTCTCAGATCCCACTGACAAGATCTGTCAGTAATTTCAAGAGCAGGACGGGCATCTGCGTAAAACAGCATGAATTTGAGTTTTGTCCCAGGCTATGTTCGCCAAGAAAGCAAGAAAAAAATGGATATAAAAGAAACAGCCCCACAAACAATGAGAAATTATTAGCTGGTTGGAGGAATCAAAACTCTTGTGAAAAGGCCAGCCATCACCCCTTTCACATCCCCCATCAGTTTAAACAAACGTTTCGCTTCAGGGACAAAGGCTGACCCCTGAGTCTGAGCATGGCTTCTCCTCGCGCAAACGCAACACATTTCAAACCCACGTGACAAGCGGCCAGTGAGTACCGTTATTCGAATTAAACTTTGCTTTTTCTCTGTAAAGAAATCCAAATCAAACCTACTCAATAACACAACCACAGCTTTAAAATTATAGATTTAAAACAAGGACACACATGTTGGAGGATTTGACATTACTTGTAAATTTTTTTTTTACCAAGTACAAAACCTGCAGCAGTGGCTTTCTCCCTTAAAGTCTACATACACAAAACGCACATGAACGCAAATTCACACCAGATTGCTATTAATTAAGGCCAAGCGCCTTTGAAGTTTTTTGTTTTTTCCCCCTAACTGTGATTACAAGTAGTTGTAGAGATCAGACTGCTTTTTTTTTTTCTTCTTCTTCTTCTTCTTCCTTAAAAGCACCGCAGATGTTCCTGGAATACCGCTAATTGAGAATCGTCCCAGTGCTCCCCGCCAACACACACACACTCATACGGACACAAATACACACAAGCTCTTCCTAGCCAAACACCAAATTCCTAGAGGCAGTGAACAAGACTTGAATTGGCTTTGACATTTTTATCTTTTACAAGGTCATAATTTATGCTAAAAACAGGTTACGGTAAAGTGATGTTTATCCTATAGCACAGCAAAACTCCACAATCTATCCAGTTTGATGCTAAGCAGCACAGAGAGCTTGCGTTTTAATTTTTTTCAGCGTTTCCAACACCTGCAGTCCATATGGCGAGCCAATTCTACACAAAATATTCCTGTAAAGCTTTATGAAATTTCCCAGAAAGTCAAAACTAAAGCTTTAACTTTCAATCCTCTGAGGACATCCGTCCATGTTTTATGCTAATTCATGTACGCTAGCTGTGATTTTCTTCATCTTACGCAAGTTACTCATGGTTTGTCACAGTCTTTAACTCAAATGATTGCCTAATGTGAGTTCCTTGGAACAATCCTACCATTTAATGATTCTTCAGACATCTATTTAACAATTAAAATGAATTCTTATCATTTATTTCCTGAATTCAACTACAATTTTAAAACCCTATTTAATTTAATATTTTATTACCAGTATTAACCGTTGCTTGTCCTGATTCCTGAACATCAATCCCTAAAAAGCTTGAATTACAACTGTATCTCCAGTTTATTTGGGTTGAATCTGCCTCTGTATTGATCTCTAAGAGGTTGACTGAACAGAGGAACCCCTCTGGCCTTGAGTGGCTTTAATTACAAGGCAAACTGAGACGATCCTTGCAGCCCGAGGTGTGTCTTCTTTTAAAATAACAACATGTGCCACCAGTATCTGCAGACCGGGAAGTCAATTAATCTTTCAGATGACGCACTGACTAGCCTGTTAAGAATTTATCTTTTAGCATCCCAAATAATCCAATGACTAAGATAAATCTGCTTGTATAGCCAAAAACCATAAAGTATGATGTTATCATCTGGTAGCTGCTTCCAAATCCTGGTCTTGGCACCAGTCCCTGTTTCTTTCTTCTGATTCCAGGTATTAAAATTCCCCCGGATAAAATCTTTCAACCAAGTGGTAAAACACATATCTAACATTTATAGCTTACATCCTAGATCGCATCCCATTATATGGAAACATCCTCCATTATCACGTGTTAATAAACATGCTGTCTGGCACTTCTGAACACTTTCCAATGTAGTTCCAGTGAGTTTTTATCTTCCCACTTATCATATCTTCTCAGTTATAAGGTGGCAAAATTCCCGCTTTGTATTCTACACACTAGTGATGCACGGGTCGTCTGGTAACCCGCGGGTCGGGTTGGGGCGGGTAAAGAAATTGTCACTTTATTTGCGGGGC
>JAQMYJ010000033.1:34842610-34858383 GCA_030014305.1 Clarias laeviceps | reverse complement strand
AGTGGTGCGGGGCGGGCTGGGGCGGGCCAAATAATTTCATAAAAGCGGGACCCGCGGGTTGGAAAAATACCGACCCGCGCATCACTACTACACACCACTGTCGTTAGGTAACACTATGCCTCGCAGAAATGTAGTTAAATAAGTGTACAGATATTTGCCATAAGTACATATCTGTATTTTACTTGAGTACTTTTATTAGAGGACACTTTTTACTTCTACTCCGCTCAAAAGTACAGCAAATATCTGTACTCTTACTTAACTACATTTCTGCGAGGCATTGCGTTACCTAACGGCAGTAGTGTGTAATATTTAAAGTGGGAATTTTAGCACCTTCTACTGTAACTGTCATCTACTGGCTGTCCATTGAGACATGCCTAATAGCATAACAGGTGCTTGAAATCAGAATTTGAGCTGGTTACAGACAGTAACAAAAACAGCAGGTTCACAGTAAAGGAGCAGAAAAAGAGAGAGACAGAGAGAGAGAGAGAGAGAGAGAGAGAGAGAATTACTATGAAAAAGACTATTGTGAGCTAAAACAATGTAAATGTAAATGTACTTTCGATACTTAAGTACTTAAGTACTTTGAAGGTGAGTAATTCTGTACATTTACTCATGTACACAAGTAAATGGAAAACTTCTACTTTTACTTGAGTAATATTTGCCCTACAGAATCCCTACTTTGACTCACGTTCAGGATTTGTGTACTTTGCCCATCTATGCACATATGCACTTGGGTAAACCACTTATCCTTAAGTACCCTCCTTTGGTGAGATATAGGCTAGGTTTTGCTAAAGAGTCCAGCCCTAGCTCCACTGTTTAGACTTGAATCAAATCAACAGTTCAACAACCTAACCGCTGAACCACTACTAAAAGACTTAACGCCCTTGAAATTACAGGGTTCCAAAAGCATGCCCAAAAAAAGCTCATTGTACATATATCCAATTCCTAGACACCAGTAAGTCCTGAAAATGTTAGCAGCATGAAGAATCATCACTCCTGGCTTTCTGCCCACTTCAAGCAGTTTTTCAGTCCCACAAAAATCCTAAAACTCATAATATCGTCAAGCATACATGGAGGTACAGTATAGCATTCATTTATTTTTAGTAACTGATTTATCCATGGTCTAAAGCAGGGCTCTTCATCTCCAGTCCTGGAGGGCCAGTGTCCAGCACGGTTTGCAATTCACCAACACCTAAACACACCCACTGAACCTAGTAATTAACAGATTAGTTGAATCAGCTGTGCTTGAGCAGGAGTCGCCAAGGTTTACGCCAAGGACACTGGAAAACCCTGGTCTAAAGCTTATCGTAGGAATGTTGCGCATTATTTGTGAATACACATTGGGTGGAACTCGATGCTTAGATATTTGTATCCTCAGCCACATTTACTTTATTTGTGGCAACTTAGAGTTTCAAGTCCATCTTTTAACACAATTTTCGGTGTTCGAACCAAACCAGGGGACCTGCAGAGAACCTCAAAAAGGTATACAAATGAACTCTTGGTGGTACCACTGAGGGTACAATTTTTGTAACCAAGAAAACAGCAAAAAAACTTTCCAATACTTGAGGTTATCTGCTGTTCAAAGTAGTCCTTGAATGTACTTACCTCGAAGACCTCCTCATCCAGAATTCTGCTTCCAAACACAGTAATGCCTTCAGTGTTGAGGTTGGCATGGTCGCTTCTTTTCAAGGGCTTAGTGATCTTCTTCTTGCAGTCCACAATGATGGTCACAGTCTTCTTCTCCACGCTGATGGCCACACGATGCCACCTATAAAACAGAAGTAGAACTCATGAATGCATGGACAAAGTGTACCAGCTTCAAACATGAATGATGTTATATGATGCCCTTTTTTATTACTTTCTTATTGTGCACACATGAATCCCATCAGAGATATAACAAGCTAGAGCAGGGGAATCACTCAAAAATACTCTGACAATATGACATTGGAGAATTGGATGTATTCTGAATAAGTTAAAAGTCAGATGTGGACTACTCTTGCCTCAGTATCTGTCGACTGTCCTGAACAAAACTAGTGAAGGAGCTATACTTCTTCACCAATTGGCTGTTATACTTCTGTACTTGCTTGGACGCAATTTCCTACAGTGCATTGTGAGATTCCTGGAGACTATAATACTAAAGCACACTTAGAGTGTTTCTATAAATTCATATCTGAAAAAAGCAATACACTTATATATTCCCTGAGAACCATATTCTCATTTTGAGACATGACTATTAAATGGTTCTCCAGAACCAAGACGAGGAGTACAGGTCATAGGACAGCAAGCTAACAAAGAGCACACGTGAGGCCTCCAACTCTAACACCTTAACTGCTCCACATTCTAGACAGGACCACATTCCACCATCAACACGGATTAGTCTCAAACCAAATGGTTAGTCTGCATGACAGACAGCATGAACACTGTGGAAAGTGTGCTGGAGAGGAAACCATCAGCCAAAATATGGACTACACCAGAATTCCCAGTCTGAACCTTGTCCCGCAGCATTCAGACAAACGTTTACTTTCTTAATAAACACTATGATGTTTCTTAGTACTTCAATTTATTTACATTTATACATTATGCCAAATTCTGTAGCCTAGCTCTGAAGCCTCCTCAAATAGTGTCTATGTAAATGAGCTACTGGTGAGCCATGCCCCTTCAGAGAACAACAGACCAGAGTTGAGGAACAAACCAGGGCAGGGCATAGCTCTTCTTATATGATGTCACAATAGAGGAGAAAATCTACTTGGCTTGTCTAATCGGCCAGCCAATACAAAATGAAGAAAAAGGGGCAAAAAACAGGGATTTCCTTTTTAAAAAAACATTTATATTGTTGGTACATGCAAACTAGAGTGAATATCTAAACATGATAAAAAGTGAATTTTGCATAAAAAGTGCCCTTTAAAGCATTAAATTAAAGCTGGGTAAATTAAGAGACTACATGATATAATATATTATATATTGTAATAAATTCATAAAAAAGTTAAAAAAAAAAAAGAAGTTTGTACTAAAAACAGGGTGAGTATGACTTTTGCACAAAACATTAAATGACCTGGCAGGTAACTTACAATAGCTTAGCATGTTTAAAAGCTAATTCCATCTGATCGTCCTGGCTGACAGTGAGAAGGAAAACAAGTCTTTCCTGGTCAAATTATATAAAACCAACATCATTAGCAAGAAAATCTGTTTACGCTTTTAAACTAAATTAATGAGCTCCAGATTTCAGGACAGCCCATGTGTTTGGTCATGTCCCGCTGCTTAGAAATGCAACAGCTCTGTATTAGCCAGGACGAGGAATTTAGAATATGAAGCTTAATTCGATGTGATGATCACACAGGTCGCAAAAGTCATGTTTAACACACCCCATCTGCCACCCTGTCATGTTCCCTTTTCTCTGCAATAACAATGCACATGAAGGGGTTTCTGGTAAAGATCAAGTCTCAGCTGGTCTCTTCAGGCCTCAGCTGATCTTGTTTAATCTTAAGACTTTCTCTTATACAGATATAGAAACTAGGACGGGCTACGGTAAGTCCTGGTAATGTCTGGAAAGTCAAAAAGAGAGCTAGCCGTAATACCAGCATAGCATTTCTGGTAAAACAACATGACAGATCTTAGTTAGCTTTGAGCGTGCTAAGCATTTATCATATGCATTGTGGTTATTCAAAGGAAGCTGCAAAAACGCAGACAGTGATTCTTGATTACAGCGTTAGAAAGCTCAAAATAGGAAAGGCAGGGCTGAAAAGTCTGTCATTACAGCTGTATGGAACGAACCACAAGGACAGCGCTAAGCTAACACTGCATATGTTCAGAGCTTCCTAAGATATAATTAGAAAAACACTGGAACATACACATAAATGTTTTTTATATTAAAGATTCATTAATACTGCTTTAGCCCTGTAAAACTGCTAAGCTAATTGCAGCTTTGAGAAGAGCTTCAGAACCATAGCTAAACATTACTATGACATCTTTTGACAGAGAGTCTTAAGTCACAGCTAAGCTAACACTGCTTGTGGAAATAGCACTGTAAAAAACAGCTAAACTAACATTGACTGTGTATTTAAAGTTTATAGGACACAGCTGAGCATTGTTAGTACAGCAAAGCTAATTCTTCCTATCAAGTCACAGCTAAACTAACACTGCCTATGAAGGTCCCTCAACGTAACACCTAAACCCACTCTATAGAAAGAGACATCATCGATTTTATGATTTTTTAAGAACAGTCATATAAGATACCCCAATGACAGCTACACTCTCACTTACTTTCCGTCAGCCAGGTTGAGGGTACGGAACAGAGGGTAGTCCTCGGGTGCGGGTTTGCCTGTCTGGTCCTCATAAAGGAAGACGGGAGAACGTCCAACCTCCACGCCGAGCTGCTGGATGCCTTGCTCATTGTAGATGGACAGGAGGAAGGACTGGAGACCAGCTTTGGTTTTGAAGGTAGTCAAGATGGAGAAGTCTTCAGGGAACAACCCAGCTATGGTTGAAAGAATTGAACAGAGGTTAGTGTAAAGTAAAACACAGTGATTGATTTAACCATGACTAAGATTTTGCCGTGGACAGGGCAATAATAAACCTTACTGTAACTATCCAAAAATTCCAGTTCCTCCTGGAAGATGAAAAGGGCTTTACTATAATTCTCTAAAAAAGTCAGTGGTATTTCGCAGATAAACCGTGAAATTCCTCAGCACTCCAACAGCATCATGCTAACAAAGAAGCAACAAGTTAAACAAAACCCAGCTGCACCACACCACACGCAGAAACCTCACATTTGTTTACTCACAGTAGCAGCATGATAACATCTGTGATTGTATTCCCAAAACAGCTGTCACCACATCTGGTTTTCCTCTAATCAAGTTTGCAGATTGTTTCTTATCAAGTTTCTAATCAAGTTTGAATCAAGTTTTAAATCAAGTATGGTGTCAAGCTCAAGATGTATGTGACATTTCCGAGGACACTAAAACGCATGCATTACCACTGACTATGACAAGCATTCACCTGATGGACACCATATGAGAGTACATGAACATTGTACTTTATATATAATTTGGGGCAGTGGAAGCTCGGCGGGTTAAGGCTCTAAGTTATTGATCAGAAGGGTGGTTCAAGCCCTTCTCTGCCAGGTGCCATGGTTGGGCTCTTGAGCAAGGTCTAAGCCTGTCGGCTCAAGGGGTGCTGTATCATGGCTGTGCCTACATTCTGAGCCAACAGTCCTAATAAACTTGTACAGTATATGTGATACATCCCCTAATAGAGCACCAGAGATTATTATTTTTTTTTTTTTATATATTCTTTTTTCCCCAGATTACATTTACGGCATTTGGTAGACACCCATTTTATCTAATTATACTGTACATTTGAGCTGTCGAATGTTAAAGGCCTTGCTCAAAAGCTCAACAGAGGCAATTTGATGTAGATGGGATTTGAACCTGGAACCTTCCTCTGAGTAGTCCAGTACCTTAAACACCAAGCTACACCTACCCAGATATTCTTCATACTGTAGTTTAGTGACGTCCAAGTGTGCTCCATCTCGTTAGGGCACTCCCATATCAGTAACATCTACCAACCAAGAAGAGAGCAAGGCTAACACATGCTTCCTCCGATGCACGTGGCGCTGCTGACCGGATATTTTTTAAATGCTGCCACCGCACTTGGAAGAAAACAGCTATCCACCTCCTTCCACTTGCGAGAGTTCATAGACGCCAGTGATTAGCTCGTGTACTTATGATTGATGTGGGAGTGTAAATACAGCCCTATCGGGACCCACTACCGCCCCTAAGAGAGCACGGCCAATCTGTTCTCTCTAGTCTCTTGTGTACGGAGGGCTGTAGACAGAACCTATTCTTAACGCTTGCCAGGAAAATCTATTTCTGCCCCAAAACCCTATAATAAACTAAAATTGTATACTCTCAAGATATGAAAATGACTTTGAACATGACAAGTAAAAGATCTGATTGTCCAAGTTCTCCCAGAAAAAAAATCAAGACTTCATAGCCCGTCAATAATGTGATGTTCCTGAACAAAGCATTGAATCCTGCAACAATTACCATTTATTTCATTTATAATTATATATTTGAATCATTATAGTCATAAATATGATTTATTTAAATATTTAAATTAATTTTAGAGATGCACTGTCTGAATTTTAGAAAAGAACCACTCCAATAATTCAGCCACCCCCAAGTCCAATAGGTCAGCCAAGTAGGCATAAACCATAAAAAAGCAAGGTTCAGCCACCAAGCCCATGATCTCGCCTGATTCAGATTAAAGTGGAAACTGTGTCTACTACCACTTAATCCAATAGTTTGAAATGGAGGTTTTACCTGGGAAGAGCTGACTGGTAGGAGCGCTGATCTGAGCCGCCTTTGCCACTCTGTAGGCTGTGTCAGGCTTGGACGATTTCCGATTTACGCAGAACCCTGAAGCCTTCTCCACTCCTTCAGGGGTGTTGGGAAACTCTAAGACTTTTAGCACATCCACTGTTTCAACTGTAAAAAGACAAGAAGAAAAATTGGGTTATCATCAAGTTTTTAGCCCAGCATCGCTTTGAGGACGGTGGAAAATAAGATGAGGTGAAATTACAAGCAGAAAAATCTCAACCAGGAACAATGTCATATTTAAGATGCCAGTCTTCTAAAAGGTACAGAGCTGTAGGTTTGGGAAATGTCATGGACCTTAGTGAAGGTCTGGTGTTAGTGACTGAGAGATTGTGCTCCTTGAGAGACACTGTTGGAACCCTGAATGAGATCTTTTTTTTAAATGCCACATTTAACATTTAACCATCATTCATCTGTTTCCTCAGAAGTGCATAATCGTGTAACCAACAAGGGGCTTAAACGTTTATACTAAAATGCCCTTCTGATGACACATTTTGGGGGTGAGGGTACATTTTTAATACACTTCCAAATTGTAAAGGAGCTATTTGAGCTGGTTTTTTTTTCTTTTTTTTCTACAAGGCACATAATATGATATGCATAGGTGTGATATGACACAAATCAATATATTAAACTAGGGGCATTCAAGTGAAAGCAGGACTTTGGATTGTGCAGAATATGAGAACACTGTTGTAAAAGTGCCTTTATTTGTCTATATAATCCCCTGCTACACTAATGCACTTATCTGGTGTTCCACTAATGCTTGGATAATATTATGGTAGAAAGTTTTTTTCAGTCATGATCAGACTGCCTGCTTCATGTCATCGTCACAGCTGCTTTCATTTTTTACTGCAGCTAAGAGTCTCATTACCATTCTGTCAATGTTTATCGCTTTTACCACTTCATTCACCAAACGTTTTATCACGAATCCTGGGTTGACTTTAAATCCCCTCATAATTTGCCTGAGGTTTTGTTCTTTTCTCATTGTTCTGTTCGCCTGGGTTTATGTACGCCAGTCACATGGACATTGATGAGGTACCTGAATGTTTGAAGCAAAAGTGAAATGAAGGGAGTTTGAAGGATGAACGAAATGCATTATCTGAAGTGTATTTATTAACACACACACACACACTTTGTGGAGCTTTCAGGCCTGTGTTAACTTGTTAAATAAATAGTAAAATATGGGACTTTTATATAACAAGATTGATTTAGTTCTTCTGTCATCTTATTTCCTTTTTAGATGCCTCTTCCTCAAAATGTGGCTTTATTAAATCATTCACTTAAAGATTCCAGATGCTTTAGCAAGACTGTGTTAAACTATTATTTTACTAAATTTGTTCATTGGCGTGGAAAACGTGTGTCTAATAGCTGTAAGTTCTTCCAAAGTCTAAGGGCGTAGAAGTTAAATTCCTGCTCATCCTCGAGTTTTAATCCTGACTTTGGAACAGCCAACTGATTTTGTAAGGGAATTACCTTAAGGGTTTGTCTTTAAAACGGACGTGGAGTAAATGGAGTAAAGTGGAGTAAAGTGAAAGTCATGAAGAACGCGTGGCTTCGTACCACCTCTGCTTGTGCATGTGAGTGTCATGTGACGGGAAACATCTGTATCAAAGCCTGAGGCATCATGGCCACAGCTGGACAGAAATATGAAATGAACTGGTGAGTTCTTAATATCCGTCACATCTGTGCGGTTATATTGAAAAGAGCCAAGTTTCCCCAAACGGTCTATGGACACAAAGAGGAGTTAATGGTGCATCATATTAAAGGCTCCATCTAAAAGCTGAGATGATCCTAACTTTATAATGCTTTGCGAAACTTGATTTAGATCTATTGTTCAAACTAGCTCAGCTTCAGGCATTCTCTCTCTCTCTCTCTCTTTTGTTTTCACGTCCTTTCCAATAACGACATCTTAATTTCCTTTTCCATTGCTGTGGGCTGCAAAATAAGCTCCATTATGAACGCTCGTCTCACGGCACTAGTATCTACACAGCTGATACAAAATGTATGCACATCTACAGTCCGGTCTCTGGGAATGAGGAGGAGGTGTGGCCTCTTTATCTGTCAGTCCCAGAATAACAGAGCTAACATCCTTAAAAGCTAACATCTAAACCAATCCTTGTTGAATCATATCATCTCAGACAGAGATAGACACCATTAAAAAAAAAAAAAATCACAACTCTATCTTACAGCATCCACACCTGATCAGTACAGTCACAGTAAAGCTCTGAGGCCTTTTACGCTCCGACATCGCAGCCATCATCTCCTTGTGCTCTGCTAATCTGAGCTGAGGGGCAGGTTAAAGGGCAGGAGCTAATAAAAGCAAGCCTGAAAACACCACTCAGGCATTCCACCTCCATCCTGCATTTATCACACCCAAAAAAAGGCAAGTCAGTGTGGAGCGAGTGACTGATCAACCTCAGTGCATCTCCATCAGCCAGACATGCAGTCATATAAACTCTAACACACACCGTGCAGAATAAAGGAGCCTTGAGGAACATCAGTAGGAACAGACATGGGGTTTCCACCTCACACACACGGCCTTTGTGTGTGATTCACAGTTCCCTTAGAGCTATAAGGTCCTCTGTAATACTCTCTGAAGGACTACGCTATTATAGGAAATACCTCACACACACATACACACACACACACACCCTCCCACCCACAAACACACACAGACCATTCAGACTGGCTCCAACACTAAAGGACTGTACAATTTTTTACCATACCAAGGAAATATTATTTTGCCTGATACCTGATATTTTAACAATGCACACTATGGACCATGATATTAATCTGAGCTAACAAGATGCTATAATAGTGTTAACGACATCTGTAAACTTTACAGATGTTTTTGGCTTATTTTAGAAGCTAAAATGTGTTAATCTAGTTCATTGCTTTGTATTTAATGCATTTTATTTCAAATGCACGGTGCTGTCACATTGTGTTAGTTAGCTGCACGACATTTCCGTCAATATTTCAACATTTTAATGTAAAATGTAGATTTTCTTGTTGGGAATTGTAGAGTATTTTTACAGTACTGTATAAGGAAACTACATGCACCTTTCTGAAGAAAAAAGATACACACAAAAGGTACCGAATGTGTACAGGTAAGAGTACGACAACATTGCTGAAGAAAGCTTCCCTTCTTTTTTGAGTCTGCTTCATGAAGCTGCAAAATTTATTTTGTTCCCATGTGCATTTGGCAGACGCCCTTATCCAGACTACTGACGTTTTATCTCATTTAAACTGGAACTGCAATAAGTGTTACCAGAGGTCCACATGTGCTAAAATCATGATTCTTCCATCCATCAACCTCTGTAAGGGGACCATGGAGGCCACTGGTGACCATTGTGCTTATTCCCATTTTACGACCATGTTAGGACCTCCGGTCAACATTCACCCACACATTCACACACTACGGGAAATTTGGGAACACCAATGAGCCTAATCTGCACTGTATCCAGAAGAAACCCACGAAGAACGTGCAAACTCCATGCACACGGAATCGAACCTGTGACCCTGGAGGTGTGAGGCGACAGAGCTAACCACTAAGAATCATAATAATACCGCCTAGAATCATAATAATCAGTTAATTCATTAAATTAAATTAGACTAGATTACAAGTAGCCACAAGAATATATATGTAGTATATATATATTTATAGCAAGGTAGTCATTAAATATAATGCATTTCCGCAAACAAATGTTAAGTTTAAATGGAGACAATGTGTCTATAATGGACAGAAGCTTTTAGGGTATATTGTGAAAACCTGGAGAGGAAAAAAACAAAGAAACTTAAGTGTACAATGTCTGTACATGAGAAACACGTGCACTCCATGTTGACCTTGTTTTCCTAAGAAAAAAAAATATATATAAAAGTATGAACTGGACATTTTGCTAAAACTGGGCAAACACACCTTGCTTAAAAACGAAGTGTCGAGTTGATTGGAGTGGGTTACTCTAAAAATTCAGCTCTAGCAGAAGAAAATTCTGACCGTCTTTCAACCTCACTATATCTGTAGAAATGTCGTTGTGCAACACTGAAGCCCGGATCTTTTCTCCATATCTTTTGAATCCAGCTTTACACTTTTAAATATATTTTAAGGTCAAACTTGTACACTAAAGGAAGAAATGGTTCTACCTGAGCAACAAAACATATTGTAGTTCAATACTTCTATTTCTGGGCGTCAAGAGTGTGTCTATGGGAAATAAATCTGATTCACGATGCCTGTCTAAGATCAAACACACACACATACTATAATATACTCTTATTGTATCATATATCTCACTGGGAGGCGCCAAAAAAGGAAGGGAAGGGTAAGGAGTGAGCGAGGAATCAAACAGAAGGAGGGATCATTAATCATACTTCGAAAAATCATCTTGATCGCGTTGCTAAACAAGAACTCTTAGACGGATCAGGCGTCCGAAACGCACAGTCCAGGTTTGAGCTGAGTGTGGCGGATTTGGGTCAGTCCATCCGAGTGGAAAGGCGCAGACCTTTTCACCTGCAGCTCCCTGAGACTCCACTAATGTATTCAGTCAAAGACTCCCTCCCTCCTTCATTCCCTCATTCACCCCCTCCCTCCATCACTACCTACCCCCCTCTTTTGACACACGTTTGCCGTTCAAACAAGACGGCATTTATGCCACTGAGCAAACTTTGTGAGAAGAAAAAAAAAAATGAAAAGGTCCCTCTTTTTTTCTCCCTCTCTCTCTCTCTTTTTCCCCCACCTGTGGTCCAACACTCCCTCTCTGCTCTCTGTGCTCCTTACACTCCTGAATCATTTCTGTATGACACAGACAAGGACATATGATATGCTATTAGAGGACATCAGAAAGGACGGACAGAGCTGCCAAAACCAGCAGAGTCGAGAGGAGATGGGTGAAATGTGAACATTGTTCAGAGGAATGCACACCCGAGTCTGTTCGTGCCCCGGGGGACAAAGGGGGAAAAAAACATGTCTGTACGCGGCAAGACTGCAGAAATACCTTCACGTGAAATCAGTCATACAGCTCATCAATTAAACGTTATCATGAGAAGGGCTGATATGACTGCCGATATCGGTATTGTGATATATTTTAACAATATGTCTACCGATCATTAGGAGTATCTCTGATTTATTACAGTAACAGAGATGACTCCAGCTGATGAGATGTTCATTATCGCAAGCATACACAGTGTAACATCATCGTCTCCTTGCTTTGTTCTCGCGGGGTCGGACGCGTTCCCAATCCCTGCTAAGGCCCAAGTGTGTGTTTCTCTTTGAACTAAAATAATAGGGATGAGCGCAGAGGACCATCATCAGGGAACGGCGGGGATATGCAGGACAACAAGGCCTTGTCTCAACCACACACACACACACACACACACACAGACACACACTCAGTTCTTAGAGAGAGGAAGGTGGAGAAAAAAAATCTGAGCCCAGGTTTACCCAAAGCTCCTTGATGGCCTTGGGTACGTGTGGAGATATGTTCTGATCAGAGCTCGTCTTCAGTGATCTAATCTGGTTCTCTAGGTCTTCTCCACACACCAGAAACCACACAGCGTCCCTCAAAGCGATCCAGCTTCCTTCATGTTCCAAATCCTTAATTGCTACACTGCCACTTTATTGAGGCACGCCCATAACGAGCAGCCTGCAAGAGCTTCAATTACAACGCATTTGATCTCTCATTAATATCAGACAGAGCCCACTAATTGCAGGGGAAGCTTGTCCAGACCCTGGTCCAGATTTAGAACAAGGGTCTGCTGAGCTCCTCTCTCTCTCTCTCTCTCTCTCTTTGTCAGCAGTCAGCTGGTAGGATTGTTGCCGGACGACCCGCTGAAAAATTCTTCCCCTTAGTGCAAGACAGGGATCTGAAAGGCTGGAGGAATTTCTCCCCGTGTCCGCACACACACCTAACGGACCATTTGCTCAAACAAAGAGGCTTTAAAAAAAGAAAAGAAAAAAAAAGCTCGGCTGAGGCATAAATCTTAAAAAGTCGTCTGAAAGGATGCCTTCTGAGCGCATTCCTGCTCCCTCGTCTCACTACCATCCTAGAGGGCTGAGGTTGAGCGCACTTGACTAAACTCAGTCACCTTCTTTGCAGGAGTCCACACACACAAACACACACACACACACACAATTTCTTTATATCGATTGATATAAACTATATATAAAGTTGCAGCATTCTGAGACACTTTGTCTGCTTGAATTTGCTTCTCATATCTACACACGTCAAGTGTGTTTTTGCCTCTTCTGACCTTAATATAACAGATCCAGATGTGCTATATTCCTAATTTCAAAAGTGCTTAAAGTGTTAAATAACACACTCCTTGCTTATTTACAGTCATGCAATTAATGCTATCATTCTTAATGTAGTTAGATTTAAAAATAAAGTTCTGTCGGATTGATCCTTCCTGAGGAACTTGAAGAGATTCAAGAAAGCCTGAAGCATTAGTGATTCCTAAGGGTATGGATTTTACAGTAGGTGAGGATAAGTGAAGAACATACTGTATGAAGGTACTCCAGATGTTCTTTTCAGCATAAACCCTTAATGTTGAAAACGCTTTCTCAGTTTGGTTAATTTTTTTTTTTTAAAGAGAAAAAAAGTTCTTCTGATGATCCTTTCTGAGGAACCTGACGATATTCTAAGCAAAAAAAGGTGGATCAAGAAGAAAGCCTGAAGCATTAGTGAGTCCTGAAGGTTTGGGTTTTTTAGGTGAGGATAAGAGTTTATCAACAGTATGGTGCAAAGAGCCTCTGAAGTGTTCTTCTCAGCAAAAAAAAAAAAAAAAACCTTAAGTGATCATTCTCAGTTTGGTTAGATTTTTTTTAAAAAGAAAAAAAAAAAAAGGTTCTTCTGATGATCCTTCCTGAGGAACCTGGAAATATTCTAAACAGGCTGGATCAAGAATAAAGCCAGAAGCATTTGTGATTCCTAAGGGTTTGGATTTTAGGTGAGGATAAGAGTTTATCAAAGGTGATCCAGATGTTCTTCTCAGCATAAACACTTACGCAGAAACCCTAAAACATCTGGAAAAGAACATCTCAAGGTGCACCACATGTGTTATCTATCTATCTATAGACATCATATAATGTCATGTTGGATGAGATTATTTACCTGCTCGGACGTGTGGAGCCTGGAGCGCGAGGATGAAGGTGACGATGAGGAGAGGTTTGGTGGTGATGTCCAGAAGCCACCTTTTCGTCCTCCACCTGGTGGACCACCGCTGGGTCTCCATGGTGGACGGAGAATGCCGAGATGCCGGACGAGCCTCGGGGAAGTGTAACGGCTTCTCAGGAGCCCTCTTTCCAACTAAAAACGCACCGCACCACACGCGCGCACGCGCACACTCACACGCACATGAACACTCACACACACACACTCCTCTCCGCACAATCCCTCCAGGAAAAGTTCCAGAGCTCTACAGAGCCATACAGGAGCAGTGGGTTATGAGCTGGTTCTCCTCTCTGCGCTCGTTCCCCAAAAACAGAAGGTGAAAAAGAAAAAAAAGAAAAGAAGATGAAAACCCCACGACTTCCCCAAAAAAAAAAAAAAAAAGACTCTCTCTCGCTCTCGCTCTCTCTCTCTGTCTCCCCGCGCGTGTGGGCGTGCGGGGGGGGGCGGGCGCGCGCGGGCGGCCCCCCGCAACTTTTTCCGCCCAGCCTCCAAAGCGCACGGGATTCACGGGGGCTTTAATCAGGACGCACGGAGGCACATCCGATCTCTTAACCCCCTCCCTCCTCCTTATTCACACACACACACACACACACACACACACACCGACAGGAGGGCCAGTCGAGCCGGAGGAGACCTACCATTACGCAGAGAGGGGAAAAAAATGACAAGGGAGGGAGGAGAGGAACAGCTCTGATTAACAAATCAGGAGGGGTGCAGGATGGAGACTACTGGCCGAGGATCCACCCCCTGAGCCCCCGATACACCACACACACACACACACCGTGCACACGCGCGCGCATCCACCACACACTCCAGCTGTTCATGTCACTATTGAATCTGTCATTTTAACAAACCCTTCCGAAGCACGAATCAAATTAATTCTTTTAAAACATCCCTGAAACCTTGAGTCCAATTGGATCTTTTAAATCATAGTGAATCAATTCGTTTAAAAGATCCCCAAAACCCTGATACAAATCGGTTCTTTTAAATTATATAGAGTCCAATTATATATTTTAAATCATATTGACTCGAATTAGATCTTTTAAATCATAGTGAATTGATTCTTATAAAAGATACCCGAAACCCTCGACCCAATCTGATCTTTTAAATGGTATCGAGTCAAATTTAATCTTTTAAATCATAGTGAATCGATTCTTTTTAAAGATCCCCAAAACTCTGGTCCCAATCAAATATTTTACATCATACTGAATATAATTTGATCTTTTAAATCATATCGAACAGATTCTTTTAAAGGATCCCAGAAACGCTGAGCCGAATCAGATCTTTGGTCAAATGGAATTGTTTCCTTTAAATGCATAGTGAGTAGATCCCTTTAAATCATAGAGAATCGATTCCTTTCAAATGACCCCCAAACCCAGAATCAGATTAATTCTTTTAAATCACACTCGACCAATTATTTCAAAACGTGGCTCCAAACCATGAATTGCATCTATTCAATCCAGTCTATATCTGTAACACTTATCCTGCGTATGGTTTTAGCAGACATTGGAGCCTATCCCACACACAAGGCACAGGGCACATGGCCCATGGCACAGAATACACTGGATGGTATGCCAATCAATCACATGTTACATCCAATCACAGCACTATAGGCAAACAGTATCCGGAGGAAAACCCACCAAGCACAGGAGAACCTGTGAACAACACAAACTCCACACACACACAGACTGGAGACAAGATTCGAACCCTTGACCAAGGAGACAGTGCTAACCCATAAGCCACTGTGAATCAAAGCAATTATTTTATTTCAAATCAAACTAAATCCATTCTTTAACAACAAAAAAGATATAAAGAAACCCAGAATATATGAATTATATAATTTCTTTGAAGAAACATGAAAAACTGAATCAAACAAGTGAATTCAAGTCACTCTACTAAAGTGATGACTTTAAAAGAATGCTGATAACTTGAACGAAATCAATTCTTTTCAAGGCATTTTTTCTTTCTTTTTTTCTTTCTTTCTTTCTTCAACAGAGACAATACACATTAACCACTACTTACAGTGTGATATGTCTGAATTAGCTACACAGCTAATTTTTATCTGTTGTCCTATGACATAAAACTAGACCCTGGTTTAATACACTGAAAACCCGAATAAGTTGGCAAAACTCAAAACATTTGAGGTAATCAGTTACATCAAAACATCAAATTTTTTAAGTAATGATGTTTCCAGTTTTAAGTAAATGGAACTATGAGTTTTTGAGTTTGTTGTACTCAT
>JAQMYJ010000033.1:34817222-34827754 GCA_030014305.1 Clarias laeviceps | reverse complement strand
TTTTTGACCTTGCATACATGTAAACCTGTTTTAAGAGACTCATTAAGCAATATTAGCAACATTTAAAATGGCATAATTGGGGCACTTTAATATGAATCAGTGGAAAGACTGAACATGGGACAGACGGAGTGCGTGTCCTGATCCGTCTCCTTCTCTCTGGATGAGTGAGTTTATTCTCTAGGAATGCAGTGAAAAGCTCGAGCAGAAAGATTACAGCTGGAAACGAAACCCCTCAGAGCTGACAGGTTGAAAACAAGCATGCTGTTCAGCTCAAAACCAGATAGCATCTTAACTCCGAGTAGTACCGCCCGCTCACTCGCTCCATCCGACTGTAAATCTTCTGTCCAGCGTCTGGGAGACAGCACGACAAAACTAGCATTTTTTGAACGCCAACAATTTAGATGATGACAGTGCGGATGGAGGGGAAAGAAACCTTGCAGGATGATGGAAGGGTGCAGACGCCTACAGGCTAATGATACATCTCTCCTCCAACAAGATACTAAAATAAAACCCAATCTCACACACTTGATAGTCAGGTTCTGCAGCCACCAGGGGTTTAAACGCCCCGACACCAGCGCTCAGATTGCACACCACAACATTTCTCTAATTATACACAGTCTAGCTGTGTGCTGGGGATCTTCACCGAGTGCTGAGAGTGAGATAGTTCACTATCTTCCTCTCAGCATTTTAAACCATTTTCTGCCTTCGTGTGTCACTCTTTTATAATTACAAAGTCAGAATCGCTGATCATTTGTTTTATAAGAGGAATAAAACACTTCAGGATGTTCTTTTAGAAGAAAATAATCATGTTTGTGTATATTTTAAACACATTTAAACATAAAACTAACCGCAACCAAAACCCACATAACTACAGTGGCAAGAAAAACTATGTGAACCTTTAGGATTTTCATGGTTTTCTACATAAATTTGTCATAAAATGTGATTCAATCCTTCATCTAAGTCAAGTTTTTTTAGTAAGGACGGTAGCAAGAAGAAAAAGGAGCCGCTTTCAGTTTGGTTTTTAAAGCAGCCATAAATTAAGGTTAAATGAGGTTTAATGTCTATTTATTTTATATTTTACTTTATTTACATGTCTGTTTATATGCAAAAATATGATAATAGTGTTGGAAATTGGTCTTATTTTTGGGTGCCTGGAACAGATTATCTGCATTTACATTATTTCCTATGGGACAATGCGAAATTTCGCATTAAGAGCAGATTAAATTCATATGCTGAGGTACCGCTGTATACAGTACATAGATAGAGTAGATTATAAGTGGTTTATTAGCTCAGTGTACAATGTGTGTGAAGCTAAAATAAGTGGAATGGTGGCGCTGATGTCACTTGACGACGGACGTCTGATTATTTAGTTACTATAGTGCACAATGCGAGAGAGTAACTTGTTCTATACTATAATCGTTGTATAAGTGCAGTTTGTTTCACACGTTCACTTCAACAGTTACATGAAAAAGAGATGTCATGCTTGAATAGAGAGAGGAATGTAAAGAGAGATAATGGTGTGTGTTCAGCTCATTTAAACTGTATTTTGTTGTTACATTTGTTCACATGTGTTTACATTTCATCAGAAGTAGTGACGTATCCATTTCTTTGTGGTTTTTCATTTAAGGTCATTGACCACTAGTTCTAGACCACTAGATAACTCTACAATGTGAGCTTGGTTTATTAAGCTGGATATGAACATCCCTCCATCCCTCCATCCATTAACAGGGCTTATCCTGTGTAGGGTCACGAGGCCTGGATGGGGCTGACTACACCCTGAGTCCATCACAGGGGACAAACACACACTCACACCCAATCACACACTACAATTTGCATGGTACACTGCATGGTTTTGAGTCAGCCACAAACTCCATGCACACAGGACACAGGAGGTAAGATTCGAACCCGCAGCCTTGGAGGTGTGAGGGGGATGCAAATGATTAAAAGTGGCTGGTTGCAATGAAAGCAAATATTGTACACCATGGTTATGATATCGTGATTCGAGAAGGTTATATACATGCATGCAAATTGTTATTGAGAGTGGAATGAAGGAGGTTATTATATACAATATGTGCAACAGTTTTGAATAGTGCAATCCTGAGTGTTTACGTTTATGTACAGTAATGAATTATGAGCAGCAATTATGGGTAGTGCAATTCTATTTACAGTGTCTGTACAGTAGTATGTTATGGGTGGTGCATATACAATATGCAAATTTTGTGCAATACTCCTAATTCATGTGTTAGACTGTTCACTATAATGCTACTGTAGTTTATGTGATAACCTGTTTTGCTGTATTTGTGCTTAACAAGATATGAGATGAAGCCGGTTCTCTCCTCAGTTCTCTCAGACGTTTGGGACGTGACTGCAATATTTACGTCTTCTTACATTTGTCTTCGCTGTATGATTCTGATCAAAAGTTTCCCCTCACCACTAAGTACCGTCTACACATCCAGCCTAAATATGAGGTTCCTCATGAAAGCAACCGTCTATTATCCAGCGGCGAAAGCGGCCCGGCGTGCCAGTGTGAGGGAGACGAGCTATTCCGGTACACTTTCATCCATCTCTGTCTCTGTCTCTCTCTCGCTCTCTCACTCTCTGTGAGTGTGTGTGTGTGTGTCTTTTTAACTTTATCTTAAATTTAAAAAACGGGAAAAATGAAATATAGGTGTTCTATAGACTGTGCATTATTAATATAAAGATTATTACACACACATTGTCCATCTCCATATGGTCATTTTGTACAGTAGGTGAATTTTTACTAAATCTAGTCTCGTGATCTTTCATGGTGCACAAAGTATCATCACCTTATTTATCAACGGGAAGGGACCACCGCTGAGTCGTCAGCATTCCGCTGATGCTTTATTCATTCTCAGTGCAGCAGAGTGTGTTAAGATCTAAAGCATGTATTCATTACTGTGGATAGACACATAGACAGAAGGGGACAGACAGACAGACAGACAGATAGACAGACAGATAGACAGACAGGCAGATAGATAGACAGACAGATAGATAGATAGATAGATAGATAGATAGATAGATAGATAGATAGATAGATCATTGACCCCTCGTCACTGTGTGTGGTGATGGTGTTACCTGTTCTATGTTCCCTCACTGAGTTCTTCACTTGTTTCCTGTTTCCTGCTTCTCCTTGTCGTTCCCTCACTGAGAGAAGGAAAACTATCATCAACATACTATCAACTTTATTAGTTCAAATAAATACGACAACAAAAGTGATACATAATTTTTTTCATCTATTTTCTTTAAATATAAATATATATATATATGTATATTTTAATTGACATCTATTAATATCTTTGTAATGTTTAGAATGTTTATAATGTTTTTTATTGCCTCCTGTTTTTGTGTTGCTTGTGGGGTGAATTATATTCTCACCTCCTCATTTACGGAGGTGAGAATGTCTTTTGAAGACTTATAGTTACCTCTGTGTACTGAGACGATTGTAAAATCCACACACACCTCATCTCATCTCTCTACTCCGTCTAATCATAACGTTTCAGCTCCTTTTCAAACACAGGGGGCGTTTCCCCGCCGAGTAACCAGCACTTTCGTGATGCTCTCGACCCTAAAGAGCCTCTTTTTGCTTAAAAATGAGCTATAGTTTAAGAGATGAGGAGGATGAACCTCTTCCCTCAGACAGGTACTGTACATGAGGAGCAGCGTGTTTCGGCTTGTCCAGGCTTCAGCCTTAAACTGTAGAGAGGTTTCTCTCTGAATGCCATAAATACTACACTTCAGAGTGAATGTGAATGAAAACACCTTTTTAAAGGGATAATGTTAGATTACATTATGATGATAAATTTGGGGACACAAAACTTGTGTCAGGAGTGAAGTAGATGGAATATATTCAAGTTACTGGTGTTTAACATACAAAACAGCATTTATATCATTTATATACCAATAAACTGGTGACAGGATCATGGGCACCAAAGGCTCGTGCAGAAAAAGCTAATACAGCACTGAAAAAAGTCAATGCTAGTGAGAAGAGAAAGGCACCAGAACACTGAGACACAGAAAGTCCAATCACTCCAAGCACTCCGCAGATCACAGTCCAATCAAGAGCCCATGAATGCATCAAAAAGTCCAGTCCACCGAGGACCCAAAGGATCCGGTGCCAACATACTGGTGCCAGATGCCACAGTACACACCTAGAGGTCTTGTGGAGTCATGCCCCAAGATGACAGATTCACCCCCAGTGCAACATGAGGAACCTACATAATACTGAGCGTAAAGTTGTTCGTTTGAATCTTACTGTATGGTTGATCATTGCATTTTCTATAGATATCCTTTAATTGTCCAAAAAAAAAAAATTCCAAAAGACTGGACATTTTGAGGAACAACCTGAGAGGTTGATATCCATGAACATGCACTGGTGAAGGCACAACATAAGGAACATCCTGTTTTTTTTGACAAAAGCTTTCTTAACATTTACCTCTAAACTCCATGAAAGGTGCAGGAGCTAATTAACGTAGCTAATAACTTGATAACTACTGTATGCTCTAACACTTTTTATGCAAGAGTTATGCACATGGGGTGGGGTTTATCTACAGTACTGTACAAAGACAAACAAAGATGTGTCTCTGTTACGCATGAGTCCAATGCCACCGGCTGACAACTCGAAAAAAAAAAAAAAAAAAAAAAATTTACATTTTGGCTGTAATTATATAAAAAAATTGCAATTATTAGTTAGTAATGAATTAATACTCTGATTAAGGACTGAATTGTCTCTTTTGACAGTAAAGTAAAAAAAAAAAAAAAAGCAATTACCTTCTAGTCCACATTTTCTATCCCTTTTCGTCCCGTGTTAAGTTACAAGTGTTAAGTCCAGTGGCTTTCAAACTTTTTATAGCTACGGACCCCTTTGACAGTAAAATAAATTTCACAAACCCTCTGAATATGTATTTATTTCAGCAATATTATTAGATTTTTATGAGCCATAGAGCTTTTGGATTCTAAAGTTTCCAATCAGGGACCACCACTGTTGACTGACTGACGGACGGACGGACAAAAGAAAGAAAGAAAGAAAGAGGCTATTTGTTATGCTTTTTAGACCCATGAGTTTTCATGGATCCCAGTTTGAGACTCACTGGTCTAGAGAAAACACCTGTCTTGGATAGTTGTACTCAATAACATCTGGCAACATTAAAAGTTAAAGTTTAATAATCTGAATGTAGAGCTCAAGCATGTTGCATCAAGCTCAACCCGACTCTGAATATTATTACTTAATTAATTAATTAATTAATTTATCTGTAAGAGCCTAATAATTAACACTTCCTTCCATGCTAAATGATTCAGTGTGTAGCCAGTGAAGTCATGCTCTTGCTCTGATCATGTTAGACTATAATTGCCGTAGTTTACCCTGACAGACTGGGTGTATTCCTTTTTTTTTTTTTTTTTTTTTGAGCACATGTTGGACAGCATGCTAAAAAAAACAACAACCCCGAACACAGATGTTCTACGGTTCACTGGCAGGATGACGGAGTGTGTGACTGTCTGTAATGAACACATTTCATTCCAAAGGGTCTAATTATCGTCAAGTCAAATTTATCATCCGTCCATCCCTGTCCACGTGTACACATAACATATATAGGGTGTAATGGAAGGGTTTGGTTACCATGACAACACACTTCAAATACACCTGTCAAGAGCTTCAGGTTGTTAGGTGGTCTGAGCACCACTGTAGAGTCAAGTGAGTATTTGTGGTATTTGTGAATGAAGTCAAATTTCCAACTTCAAAAATATTGGCACCCGTTGGAAATAACCTTAAAGAGTACTACAGCAACAACACTTTATTATTATTATTATTATTATTATTATTATTATTATTATACAATTACTATACTGTACAACACAAAACAGATTTACAGATTTAAGTACTATTCATAAGTTATTTTAGAGTTACGCAGTGGGGCAGATTTTTATTATTCTTGTCTCAAGTGAAGTCCAATGCCACTTTCTGACAGTTTAACATAACCATAATACAGTATGTCACCATATATGGTTCGGCTATAAAAACTGAGAAAGCACTACACAATGCCATTTGAGGATCTCACACGCACATAAGAAGGAGCATTTCTTAAATTTATGATCAAATTGTCTCTTGCTTTAATGGTACGTTATATTACAGTGTAATTAAAAAATAGCAATTCCTTCTCCAGGTCTTGTGCCCTATTCTATTCTATTTTATTTTATTCTGATTTATTAATTTTTAAAGCTGTATGCTTGAGTTTAAATGTGTTGTTCCAGATGCTAGTGAAACCCCCCAAATCGGATGCTGCTGCTCCAGACAAATCTGGAAACTCATACAAAGGTTATTTGATTAATCTTAACAAAAAGGGGAAAAATAGACTCAACTCTGAATACGACAAGAAACACTGCATGGAACACTGCGATTTAAATTTGTGCCCTTGAGCAAAGTCCTTAACCGTTTCTGCTCCAGGGTCGCTGTATCATCCTAACAAGCCGGATATGCAGAGAAAAGTATTAAATACATAAAGAAAGGCTTCTTCTAATTCTAGACACATAACAGAGATAGAGGAGGAGATAAAGGAGGTCTTGCTTATGGGTTAAGAGAAGAAGATTATTATTATCAGGCACATTGTCATAAGGCTTTGAAAGCACCCTTGATGGAAGAAATGTAACATTAATGCATTTACACTGGTATTAAATTTTACCCTGTTAAAGGTTTTAATAATAAGTAGGAAAAGGAAACATAAGAAGATCAGTGCAAGACATCGAGGATCAAAGGAAAGGAAAGCACCAAAAGAGATTCGAGCACATGTGGACATGCTACCCACAAGTGGGTTAAACCCGGGGATTAGTCTGCGCGCAGAAATCAGCTGTTACACAGCAAAGGCATTCAGCTTTGTCTTGTGTTTCCAGCTAATGTTTATTTCAGGGATCATTTAACGGTTTAACTGATGGAGCTCATTTTTTTTACGGTTCAGGATAAAACTCGACGGCTCCTCCCTCGCCCTGAGATACGAGCCGATGTGTTGGATTTTTGTGCTGCTTAAAAAGGACCGATCTCAGCTTGAGGGAATACAAGCATTCCTTCACTCAGTCGCCTATAGAACGAAACGTATCCTAAATATGTGGAGGGATGGGGGATGAGGGGGGTGGTGATGAAACATTTTTACCAGGGTATGTAAGGGTTTGTATAAAATGTTTGCTCATAACCAAAATACTAAAAACTATTAAAAAGCACCAGAAGAAATACATTAACATATACTGTAGGTTCAATATGATTAGCTTATCCACTCTGGTTATATAATAATTTAATTTAGTTTACTTTAACGCTAGTTTAAGGGTTCTTAACCTTATTCCAGGAGGTCCACAGCCCTGCATATTTTAGTGCTGGACCACACCCTCTTTAATTAAGAAAAAGCTGGGGAGACAGGGGTTCAAAAAAGGGGTCCCCCAGGACCCGAGTTGAAAACAGTTGCACTAGTTAATCTCATAGCCTGTTTACTAAAATGCCAACTGGTTTACAGGTTGTCTTGCTCACTCTAATGCTAGTTCAGTGTAACTATTGTCTTACTATAATGATAGTTTATATGGTCGAACCCGCAGCCTTAGTCGTTATTATTACTTTAAAGCTAGTTTGTGTTATTGTTTGTACTATAATGCTAGTTATGCGAGATCATATGATGGTAGATTTTAGATCATCCTTGTAACTATGATATACTGTGATAGCACTGTTGCCTAGGTTTACATGTTCTAAGTGAGTGTGTGAGTGTGTGGTTTTGCTCTGCGATGGACAGGGTACCCAGTCCGGAGTGTACCCTGCCTAGTGCCCCTAGTCTCCTGGAAGCACTAGAGCTTCCTGGGAGTCTCCAAGACTCCTGTGACCCTGAACAGGATATGCGGTATAGAGAATGAGTGTGTGATTGAAAGTAACTATAGTTTCAGTTTATGGATTTTCTTGTTTCCTGTAAGACTAGGTAATAAATTAGCAAATTTTACTTTCCAAATCTTAGGGGTCAAGGCAATGAGAAGCAGGTATTGGCGGAGATGTATAAGTTCATGTCAGTGAAAATGGTAAAGGTGAAGGACTTTACTCAGCCATGGCTCGGCGGATGTTGGACAAGGGAAGCTACCATCATAAAAAGGTGAAGCAGATGGTGAAGGAATGGGACTAGTATGTGGCAGAGCAGGTGAAGTTGCAGATGATGAAGGCCTACAACAGGACTATGCCTTGACCGAGCAGATGGAGATACAGAGAATAAAGGCACAGAAATAAACCATGACAGAGTGACTAGAAGAGCAGGTGATGGAAGAAAAGAACCCCATCATTCCTGGGCAGGTGATGTAGCAAATGGTGAATCAACTGGACAACACCATCGCAGAGTAGAAGAAGTGAAAATGAGGGAGGACAATGGCATCATTATAACAGTGCAAGTAAAGAAAAAGATGAAGGACAAGGCCAGGAGCAGATGGTGAATGAGCAAGATTAGACCATGGACCAAGTGGCGATACACATGATGAAGTACCAGGACATGACTACGGTGGAGCAGGTGGAGATGTAGATGCTGGATGTAGAGGAATGAATGATGAGATAGCAGGTGGAGGTGCAGAGTTTGTTTTACATGCAATAACAATAGACGCATCTAACACAAGGATTGTAGTGCAAGTCACCCACTCCTACTCCAGAGCGTTTATCCTGTACAGGGTTGAAGGAGCCCTGGAGCCTATCCCAGGGGACTCAGGGCACAAGCTTTCTCATAATATTTGAGGTAGCATTTTTTTTATTCATAGCACAACCTGATCACTATAAATCAAGTTAACAAATTAGCCTGTTTACTGTAATTCTGGTTCATGTGTTAGCCTGTTTGCTCTAATGCTAGCTTATGTGATAGTCTGTTTGCCACTGTATATTTCTGTGTTAACCAGTGGACTATACCGCTAATAATTGCTATAATCCTAGTTCACGTACTTTTACTCTTGTAAAGCTCAGATGATGCACGAAATCAAGAGAAGTGACACTTTCTCCTGCTGGCAGTTACATTCTGATATTTATGGTCAAAGGAAACTATAAGAGGGCTAACTTTTTTTCTTCTTCAAAGAAGAGCATTATTACTAACATTCAGTAACCGCTGACTAACACAAAGGGCAAACCTGTCAATTAACTGCAAACTTGATTTGCTGCTTGATATCTTTTCTCGCTATCTTGGGTCAGTGTATTTCCTTTATTTTTACAAGGTTTAGCATACACACACACACACACTGTTATTTCTGAGGTGTTTATCCAGCTTAAAATACATGAAAACAAAAGCATTTGTTAGAGAACTTGGCTGCTGCACCAGTCATCTGGATTTGGTTCCCTACAGAAGGTTTGCTGCTGACGCTGTTGGACTTTTCTCCCACGAAGAGCCACAAAGTGCCTCTTATTGAACCTTTATATAGCTTTATGTGCACGAGGAGATATTCTTTTTAAATGACTACAAGGTGAAGATCTCCCTAAAAAAACAGTCAATATAAACTTTTGACTGAAATAAAGCTCTGATTTAAAAAAATTATCACTTTAATAATTTCAATGAAGTGGGTGTTATTGTGTGATAAAATGAGATAAAGCAGGAGTTAGCTGTTTGGCTGACACTCCTTATGAGAGTGGTGCTAAATTTTGTCCAGGAGGTCATGAAAACCCATTGGAAATATAAAAAATTAGAATGCTAAACTAATTTAAAAGCTAATATGGCTAGTCAGGCTAGCTAGGTGTGATATGAAGGTGTGATATTTTAGCTACAGTAGCTAAGTGTCATGCTATTCTTCATTCGTTCTTTCTGGAGAATGGATTAGATTTTTGTTTTTTTTACTCTTTATAAATGTATCGTGGCGGCAGGGTGGCGTAGAGGTTAGCACTGTCGCCTTGCACATTCATGGTCTGGGTTTGATTCCCGCATCAGGATCTATGTGAATGGAGTTTGCATGTTTTCCCCATGCTTCGTGGGCTTCCTCCGGGTACTCGGGTTTCCACCCACAGTCCAAAGCCATGCAGGTTAGGCTAATTCGTTTTTCCAAATTACCTGCATTGTGTGAATGAACGCGTGAATATGGACCAGAGGTCCTACCATGGTCATAAAAATAGAGATAAACACAATGGTAATTAGCATTGGCCTCCACGGTCCCTTATCGAACTACAGAAGCTCCTTGATGGGTGGATTGATGGCATTGTAGAGTAATAATAACTAGCTTGCTAGCTCTGACAAGAAGATACAAACTTGACTTTATGCATGAAATCAGTGTTTTAAATTAAATGAAGTTGACTTCTATACAATAATCAGGTGGGTCAAATTTTATTAGCTTAGTTTTCAAACCTGATTACTGCTTTTCCGGATAGACAATAATAATAATAATAATAATAATAATAATATAAAACCTCCCTTTATCTCTAAGATTCTGGAAAAGATAGTAGCGAAGCAGCTATGCTCATAGCTACATAGAAATAGCTTACATGAACTGTATCAGTCAGGATTTAGGCCTCATCATAGCACAGAGACAGCACTCGTTAA
>JAQMYJ010000033.1:34785171-34801246 GCA_030014305.1 Clarias laeviceps | reverse complement strand
AAAATATTCATATCTTCTTTTTTTTTTTTTTTTTTTTTTGTAATTCTTAAAAAGCATAATGTTTTGAAAAGCATTTAAGTTGACTTAAAAATCAAGCAGAACAGATATGAACCGGAAACACAGCATAGATCAATGATAGAAATGAATAAAAAGACTTCAAACTGTGTATTTGGGATACGTGAGTTAACAGCAGTTATTATTACTTTTATAACATGTAAATTTCACTTCTACCGGAATATGGGAATAACCATATCGCAAAAATGTAGAACTCTTAAATATGGCTGCAACTAACGATTATTTTAATAATCGATTAATCTGTTGATAATTTTTTCGATGAATCGGATTTAAAAACCGAGAAAAGCATTCATTTCCAACCCTTTATTCAAAAAAAAGAACTAAAATCTTTAGAAAGTGCATGTTGCTCCTTGAGCTGTTATAATAATAATAATAATAATAATAATAATAATAATAATAAAATAAAAATGGACTAACACAAAAAACATACCTGTCTGCTTTACATCTGCCAAATATATACAGTGGAACCTTGGATTACTAGCATAATTCGTTCCGGAAGCGGCTCGTATTCAAAACACTCGTAAACCAAATAAAATTTTTAAAAACACGCTGACGGAATCACTGCTGTAAAGTAAAAATAAAACAAATTAACCTGAACTTTACCTTTGAAAAGAATCGCAACAGAGCAGAGTTTCTGTGTAGAGCAGAGAGAAAGTGTGCGGGCGTATGGGGGGGGCACGGTGTCCAATGACGTGCGCGCACACAGACACACACACAGACGCACACGGCAAAGAGCAGGCTGAGCCTTGAGTCTAATGAGACTTGCTTTTGCTTTACATGCGCGCTGTTTGTTTTTAATTATTATAAATTTAACCTGTAAACATAAAAAGCTTGTAAACACCGGCAAACTGCCCAAGAAACCAATCAATAACGTGCCTACCAAAGCTATGTTTAATAGTGACAGTAAAAGCATTTATATACACACACACACACACACACACACACACACACACACAATATGATGAGAACTCACAGGATCGGGACTAAGCAGCTGTGTGTCCATAAGAAAACCACTTGTTAATGAGACAAACAAAAGCACTTAAATTTGCTAGAGAGCATAAAGAATGAACTTTGGAGCAAAGGGGGTTGAAGGTCATGTGACTCATCTGATGAGTCCAGACTGACCCTATTCCAGAGTGATGGGCGTGTCCGGGTAAGAAGGGAAGCACATGAAGCGATCCTGCATAGTGTCCACTGTACAAGTCTCTGGAGATAGTGTTATGATCAGTCGCTCAGGTCGAGACTCAGTAACGTTATGGGGCAATAAAATGAAGTCAGCTGACCACCTGAATGTACTGAATCACCAGGTTATCACATCTATGGAGGTTTTCTTCTCTTATGCCACCGGACATATTCCAGGACACAAAGCTGTAGGAAAGTAAGCTGTGTGTTGATGTTTTTAACCACACACACACACACACACACACACACACACGGTGTAAGGAGGATAAACCGAGTCAGGGAGTTGTTTCGGTTCTTCTTGTTTTGCACAGATAAACAGCAGCGTGTGAGAAGCGGAGGATAAGACCCGGGATAATTTGGATTGAGGGAGAGAAAGAAAGGCTACATGCAATTCTCCAAGGAGGAATTTATCAGCACAGACTTTGGCTTTCTGCTCCAACACACACACACACACACACACACACACACACACACACACACACACACACACACACAGGGGGAGAGTGAGTAGATCTGTATGACAAGTTTCTCTGGGACTTGCAGCGGGCCGCTGCTCTTCATAATTTCTCATCGTCTTTTTCTCTTAGAGCATGTGACAGCACACATCACACATCACGACCTCTCACACACACACACACACACACACACACACACTGAAGAGATTTAAACTAAAGTGAAAGCCGCTTGTTTTACCGGCCTGTCTTCTTCTTCTCCTTCGCACGTTGTTTTCTCAGACGTGTTAGGATAACGGTGTAAATATTCATCAGCTCACCTTGCCATACGGGTGTGAATATTTACGATATGATGGCAGACACTGATGGAACGCGGGGTGTTTGTGCGGATCTGTGTGTGTAAAGTCTGACACCACTCTGCTCCACTGGTTTATTGTTGCTGTTCATTATTATTTCTTTGAGAGGTGAAGAAAACACGGGCTCAGTGTCTGTCTCACCGCAGGGATGGGAAGGAGGCGTGGCCTTGTGACGGAGGTGTGGCCTTGGTGTCTCGACCTCATTAGAGTAAGTGTGGCGAAGGAGGTGTGATGGAGGTGTGGCCTCAGCGTCTCTGTGATGGAGGTGTGGCCTCAGTGTCTCTCTGACGGTGGCTCGGCCTCAGGGGCCTCATCGTTGGAGGTGTGGGGAAGGAGGTTTGGTTTCGGTGATTCGGTGTCTTGATCTCATTGGAGCAGGTCTGCGAAGGAGGTGTGGCCTCAATGTGTTGGTCTCATCGGAGGACGTGTGGCCTCAGTGTCTCTGTGATGGAGGTGTGGCCTTGGTGTCTTGGTTTCATTAGAGCAAGAGTGGCGAAGGAGGTGTGGCCTCAGTGTCTCTTCTCATTGGAGCAGATATCCAAAGGAGGCGTGGCCTCAGTGGCCTCATCATTGGAGGTGTGGGGACGGAGGCGTGGCTTTGTTGATTCGGTGTCTTGATCTCATTGGAGTAGGTCTGCTAAGGAGGTGTGACCTCAATGTGTTGGTCTCATCGGAGGAGGTGTGGCCTCAGCGTCTCTGTGATGGAGGTGTGGCCTCAGCGTCTCTGTGATGGGGGTGTGGCCTCAGCGTCTCTGTGATGGGGGTGTGGCCTCAGCGTCTCTGTGATGGGGGTGTGGCCTCAGTCAAGCAGGTGTGGAGAAGGAGGCGTGGCCTCTTTTTGTCAGCCTTCTGGTTCTAAGCTCTAATACCGTGTGTGTAATTGGTATTTAAGATCAAATCTCGTCTGTGCGTTTTGAGTCCTAACTGCTTCTCTCTTTCTCTGTCTCTTCTCCAGACTCGGCTGAGCAGGAAGTGGGAGGGTCAGGATTTGGGAAGCTGTATCCCAGCACACAGAGCTGCAGAGAGGAGGAGAGCGGAGAGGAAGAGGATGAAATCCCCTCTGAGTTCATCTCCCGGAGAGAGCTGGAGAGAGGACGACTCTCCAGAGACGGTACAACCATCTCACTCACTCTCATCCTCGGATGAAGGCTCATAAACTCACACACACTCACAAACACATTAATCATTTTGTATTTAAAACACGTCATTCTGAATATAATCGTGTGTGTGTGTGTGTCAGAGATGAAGAGGATGTCCGTGTTTAAGAACTACGAACCTGGAGAACCCACGTGCAGGCTTTACGTCAAGAACATCGCCAAACAAGTGGAAGAAAAAGTGAGTAGAACCACAGCGCTGTAAGAGGCTGTACAGTTACACCACAGCACTGTTGCATTATGGGAATGTTTAATTATATAACGTTTCTGGAGTGAGTCTCCAGTGTCAGAGCTTTATAACAGTCAAATAAAGGTAACATCATTGTAAGTGGTACCACATTGGAGTGTTTGTCTCTTTTTCCTCAGGACCTGAAGTATATCTACAGCAGATACATCGACACCTCATCAGAAGACGAGAGGAACAGGTGAACAACTCTTACTCTGCACTGCAGCTATACTACCACAGACCAGGGTTTTTCCTCTAATGATGTTTCTATATAAAAGATCTGTAACTGTTTACATGTATGATCACGTCAAGGCTGTAAAACCGAAATGGGTTTTGTTTTATAGTAACAATGGTTCAAGTTACCACTTTGGACTGAAGCTTGATTTGTTTTATCCACTTCCTCACGTCGTTTTCATCCATTTATTGACTTTTCTACAAGCGTTAGCATGTCGTATATGAAAATAGTTGTAAAAGATGTAGGTTTCTTACTACTTCTTCTAGAATAAATAAATCAAAAATTCTCTTCCATTTTAATAAACTCCGAAAAGTCAGACTTTGATGTTTGAAACCTGAATTGTACTGTTTTTTTTTTTTTTTTTTTTTCAGATTTGATATTGTATTAATGAAGGAGGGAAGAATGAAAGGTCAAGCCTTCATCGGTCTCCCCAGTGAGAAAAGTGCAGAGAAGGCCTTAAGGGACACGAACGGATACGTCCTGCACGACAAGCCCCTAGTGGTTGTATCCTTCACCTTGCCTGCTTCACGGCAAGTCACTCGCTTCCACTTCTCCGTGTGATGAAAATGTCACTCCATCCGTGGTGTGTGATTTTTCTGAAATCTGGTGTCGCGTGTGTGTTTTAAAGGAATGAGTGTGTGGAGTTTGAATGTCAATTGTGTCCTCATGTGGAGTGAATTTTAATTGAAGGGTACGAGTTCCCATTCTGTGTTTTAGCCTTAACTTGAAACACTCCAGCAATTCGCGCGATCGGCAAAACCAAAACAGGACACGACCGGTCCGAAGACTGGAGCCAGAAAACACTAAGTGGGGTAAGTGAACTGATAAGAAAATGTACAACGGGTGGGGCCAAATCGTATAGAGCGCTGTATGGGTGGGGCCAAGTGAATGCCATAGAGAGCTGACTGGGCGTGAAGTCATGTGAATAGAGGTGAGTGGTCAGGGTAAAGTAGACACCTACTGGGGTGGGGTCAAGTGGTTACCTACATAAATGGAAAGGGGGTGGGGTCAAGAGGTTGGCTTCAAATAGCTGTGGGTGGAGCTAAGTTAATAGGTGTAGCCAATGGGTGGTCAGCAACAAGAAGTGGACATCTGCCAGGAATTATGGGTGGAGCCAGGTGGAGAGTCGAGGGGAGGAGGGGCCAGGTGGAGAGTCGAGGGGAGGAGGGGCCAGGTGGAGAGTCGAGGGGAGGAGGGGCCAGGTGGAGACCTGTGGGGAGTTGAGTGGGTTTTTGTGAGTATCCTAGAGAGAATGGGTGTGGTTTAGTTTTAAGTGGGTGGGGCTAGGAAGAGAGAGCTTAAAGGGGGTGGAGCCAACTCAAGAGCTGCAGCAAGCTGGAAACCTCTGAAATTCTGGAAACTTTTTCCTCCATTTGTCTGAATAAACAGTTAATTTATTGTGATCTGACTCGTTTTGATCACATGACCACATGATATTACACTTTGAATTAAAGTTGAAGGAATGTGTAGAAGTGTTAAATCCGTGTTTGTCCTTGTTGAAGATGTTGAAGTCGCATCAGTCTCAGCTCTGCAGAATTCTGTGTGTATCCTTAATCCTGCATATCCTTTCATAGGCTGACTGGAAACAGTTGTTATTATTAATATTATTATTGTTATTATTAATAATGTTATTATACAGTGTAATGATTTAGCTTTAGTGAAGAACGTATTTGTTGTTTTGAGCTCCATGCTCTCTCGCTTGTGATTTCAGCTCCCAGGTGAAGAACCTCCTCCTCTTCCTCCTCAGTGTCCTCACCAGAGGTTCATATCTCTGTCTCGCTCAGACTCTGTACCAATTCACTGGTGCTGTGTGATCACTTAATGTAACATGATGAAAATAAATAAAAATGATTTTACATCAGTGCTGTGGATTACATTGTGTGTTTTGATTTTCTCTCTTTCTCTCTCTCTCACACACACACACACACACACACACACACACACACACACAGATAAGGGGCTGATGTGAGGTTGGGGTTGGACAGTAGAGACACTGTGATACGGTGTTGTCAATAACTACCAATCTTATGTAATTGATCTGATTTTCTGTCTCTTTAAATCCAGTCTTCTGTAGTTTTGCATGTCTCTATATGCATTTTCTCATTTGTATCAGTCTTTCTTTTTTTTATGCATTTTTGTCTAATCTGAATGTCTGCTTTTGTCTGAGAGTCTAATCTAAATCTATTGTCTGGTTTGTGTACCTACATGTCTGATCTAATTAGTTTCTGTTCACCTGTCTGTCCTTCTTATTTACATATCTGTCTCATTTTTTTAATCCAGTCTGTCTTTCTTTCCCTCTAATATGACCGTCTGTCTAATCTACCTGTCTTTTCTCTCACTTTGCTCTGCCCCTGTGTTATCTGATCTATTCAACCTAATCTATCTCTCAGCACATCATATGTAACTGTCTGTCCACCTTTTTCTCCACTAGTTTACCTGTCTGTCTGTCTGTCCATCCATCTCATTGTTATTATTTTAAGCAGAATGTTAACTTCGGGTCTGATGGTAAAGATTTGGATTGTGTGATGCTGATTTATTTTTTAATTATTTTTAAAAATATCTTTTCTCTCTCTCTCTGATCGTGGACTGATGGAGATGAGTTTTTAATGGGGACTAAATTTAGAAAGTGAGCTATCAGGCAGCCATTTTAGCTTTCAGCAACTTTGCAACAGATGGTGGTGTCAGTACAGGAACAGTCCACACATACACACACGAAGAGGTACAAAGCGGAGGAGCTGGACTTGAGGCGACCTCTGTGGGAGGCCGCGGCTCACTGGCGCTCGCTGCTCGGACCTGGTGCTCCTTCTCCGACACTGTGAGGTGAGAGAGGTCCTCTATCTGGTGTCAAAGCTTCCAGAGGAATGAAAACGTTTCACTGGTTACGTGTTCTGGAACATAGCGCCTTAAACACGGCTGTCTTTTATAAAGGTGATACCTGACCTCTATCACAGAGAGTGAAAGAAAATGGCTTCAAACTCCAGCTCAGCCTCAACCTCATGGCATGTCCACATGTAACGAGCAGAACATTTAGATAAACTGAGTTACACAGAAACGAGAGATCTTTATCTTAGTGTCTGCGATGCTTTAAAACCCATGAGCAAGAACGACACCACAGCAAAAACCAACAGTATATTCTACAAAAGAAACTAACCAAAAAGGTGCACCAAAACCAACAAAGAACCAATATTTACAAAATATATACAACTAATGAAGGGTGTGAGTGGATTGAATGTCCAAAGACATTGAAGTACTTGACGTGTTAGGATTAAATAAACTCTCTGGTGTGGTTGTTCTGTTGGACAAGTGTAAACTCGGCCATCTACTGTAACCCTCGGTGCGAAACAAGCAAGTGAACCGTGACCGCTTGGAAACCTCGGGTATGACGTCACACATTTTTTTTAAAAAGTTAAAAATTATGCTAACTGAACAGTGCAGGGGCACATGTGGGGCAAATGAGGAGCTAAAATTTGGTCCCATTCTATATGACCATGTGGTTAAAGCATCCACAATAGACCACATAAAGAAATCCAGTGAGCTCATTCAACCCAAAAGCTAAAACATTAAGGGAACCAGAACTAATGTATCATTGTATGTTTTGGTCCATGTGAACCACAGACTGCACAAAACCCCTCTTTTTTTCTTTGTTGTTTTCCACAGCCTGTGAAAATTAGTTAAATCTATTATTAAGTCCAATTATTTTATTAATTGCTGCTCGTCCTGCATCTTGTTCCAAATCTAGTCCAATCAGCTGTAAATACCAGACCTGGTAACCCTGGGCAGGTCTGATCACAGCCACAACACCTGGACTACACCTCAGTCTTTATGATCTTGGGGGGACGGTGACTGGTTCACTCCAACAAATCATTTATTAATTGTCATCTGGACATTTTTAGCCCTTCATCCTGACAGACATAATTGCTTCCCTGCACCAGATTTCTCCTCCCTGTGAGCAGATTGTGGTTTCCAAAGCGCCCAGTCCTGTCAGCTAGCGTCTGTGCTCCGGATCTGGGACAGAACAGGAGCTCGGGGACGTGATCAGCAGATGCCTCCACGTCGCGGTACAAAACGCTGTAAAAGTCTGTGACACAGTCATTCAGGAAAATGAGCTGTCTGGAAAAACGATCTGTTCCTTACACTGCTTACTTCATTGTGCTGACGCCGTGATTGTGTGTGTGAGTGTGTGCACGTCATCATAATTACTGATGTGACTCGATGATGACACAGTGATTGTAGTAGTGAAGAACATCTTTTAAACTATTTATGTCCAATGAAAAAAAAAAAACTGGGTATGAATTAAAAGACATTAAAAGACAAAAGGAAATTTACTCTGACGCTGTCATCCATCGTGTGTGTGCCGTACACAAGGCGTCTAATCTAATCAAATTTTCTGTCTACCTGTCCAATCTGCGTGTCTGTTTGAACATCTAATCTACTTTTTGAGTCATCTAATTTAACCGTCTGTATGTCTTTCCATCTGTTTAATCTGTCTGTCTAAACCTTATGTCCGTCTAATCTACATGATCATCCAATCCACTTTGTCTGTTCTTGTAATTTACAAATCTAATCCATGTGTCTGTCCAACTAATCTACCTCTCTATGTAATGTCCTTGCCTGTCTAACACACCTGTCCATTTAATATGCCTATCTGTCTAATCTACCTGTCTGTCTATTCTATGTCTCTGTCCAATCCCACCTCCTGTCTGTCATTTTATTTTACGTCAGTCTGATCCATCTAATCTACCTGCCTATGAACTTGCCTGTTCGTCTAATATATGTTTGTCCAATCTACCTTTCTGTCTATCTGGTCTAGTCTTATCTATCTAATCTCCCTGTCTGTCCCTGTAAACCAACTGTCAGTCTGTCTTAACCACCTGTCTGTCTGTCTAATCTCTGTTCATCTACTCTACCACTCTGTCTTATCTGTCTGTCTTGGTGTCTCAATCTTCCACATTTATTCTACTTCTCTTGCCTTTTCTTCTAATCTACTTGTCTACTCTACCTGTCTTTCTTTCTAACCTAGATGTTTGTCGACATCTCAATCTTTGTCCATTTGTCTGATTCATGTGTTTTGTCTTTCCATTCAATTTACTTGTTTATTTATCTTTCTAATCTGTCTCTCCATATAATCTATCAGTTTGTCTTTTTATTTTATTTACTTGTCTGTCTATCTAATCTATCCGTCTGTCTACATCTCAGTCTTTGACGAATTGTCTAATTCATGTATTTGTCTGTCCATTCAATTTACTTGTTTATTTATCTTTCCAATCCATCTCTCCATTTATTTACCTGGCTGTCTATCTAATCTACCTGTCTGTCTACCGATCAGTTGTTGTCTGTATGTCTAATTCATGTCTGTGTCCGTCTACCTGTCTTCCTAATTCACCTGTCTGATTTGACCTTTCTTTCTTTTTAACCTACATGTCTGTCTGTCCGATTCATCTACTTTAAATCTTCCCATTTGATCTGTGTTTGTCTCTCCATTGAGGCTTCCTGTGTTTTTATCCAGTCTTTCTCTGATCTGTTTATCTCTCTCTATCCATGTGCGAACTACTTGCCTGTAGATCTAATCTACTTGTTGGTCTGTCTGTAGTCTGTCTGTTCCCGTAACCTCCCTCTCTGACTGTATATATTCTTGATCAGAAATCTGTCTGTCTAGTAAACACATGTCTCATCCCATCATTATGGAAATTACTCCTATCTCTTTGTTTCTTCCTTGCAGGTGAAGATCTGCGCAGACGTCATCATCCATCACACATGTGCATCAGACGCAGGGGAGGACCAGCCCTCGACCCGCGGCTCATACTTCACTGCCAGCCGAGAGGAGTTCCCATCTGTGCCCTATTCCTCTTCCGACTTCAACCATGACAAATGCACCAGCGGCGGCGGAAATATTGAGAATTACCGAGACATTTATCAGCTATAATTTCAGCAACAATGACAAATCGCCGGTTGGGAATGTCATCGGACAGCGGCGTAAATAGGTTTGCTTCACTACATAAACCCTGCATATGAATTTCCTCTCAGATGTTTCCGCAGGTGTGAAACCGCCAGCTGGTCGCTCTCCTTGACCCAGTGTTGAAGAAAGAGAATGTTCACGGGGGAGACGTACTTTACATGAACTGGCCATTGGATGTCGTCGTGGCTCTGGTGTCCATGTTCGTACTTGTAAGCACAAGAGACATAATAATCTCAACACCTACTGGTGAGGATTCTTAACGATTGAGAAGTAAGAAAAAGCTTAATGTTATCATTAACAAACAGCTAATAGTAATATTAAACCAATTAAAACACACATGAAGCAAATAATTATTTAAATAAATGTTAAGATTGAGATACAACATTTTATCTGAATCTTACTCCCTCCCTCACTCACTCACTCATCGTCTATACTGCTTAAACCTGTATGCAGGGTCGTGGGGGGCCTGGAGCCTATCCAAGGAGACTTAGGGCACAAGGTGGGGTAAACCCTGGATGAAGTGCCAATACATTGCACACACACACACACACTATGGGCAATTTTGAAATGCCAATTAACCTAATCTGCAAATCTTTGGACTATGGGAGGAATCCACAGTACCCAGAGGAAACCCACCAACCATGGGGAGAACATACAAACTCCATGCACACAGAGGTGGGAATCAACCCCGGACCCTGGAGGTACAAGGTGACAGTGCTAACCGCTACACCACCGTGTCGCCCAGGAATATTTAATGATATTATAATACAATTCCATATCCAATTTCACAACACTGCACTCTATTAATGTTCATTAATGTTCTATTAATGAACAAATGTTCAAACCATTTTCTTGTTGCAACTATTAAACATTTATTAATATATAATAAAGCACTACCGTATACTGTTGGCAGAGGTGGGACGTACATGTACTTTGTTCTCTCTACTTAAGTACATATTTCACCTATCAGTCTTTTATTGAGTTTTTTTTTTTTTTTTTCCAGGATACTTTTACTCTACTGTTACTCTTTTCAAAGGTACAGCAAATATCTGTGCTTTTACTTCACTACATTTCTGCATGGCATTGTGTTATCTAACCACCTTCTCTGTCTACACAAACAATATTTCTCGTAGCAAGGAAGGAATAAAACTGATAAAGTATGCAGATGACCTGTCCCTAGTGGCACATCTGACTGACACCCATGCCCTGTCTCTATACAAACAAGAAGTCAATAGCTTGGCTTAAGTATTTGCAGAGAGCTTATTGGACCTAAACATTCTGACACGGTGTATAAAAAGCACAACATCGAAGGCATTTCAGGTCAGCAAAGGTATTTTAACTTTGGTTTACAAATCACTGATTAAACCCTTCTCGTCCGCTGCATAGTTCATTCATGCTATTGCCATCAGGCAGGTGCTACAAAGTCCCACTGACCCAAATAAACATTTACAAGAACTCATTTATTCCCAGTGCAATAACCACTTTGAACAGTTTTGTGCATTTCCTTGTGTTTTTACTGTTCCTACGTCTCTGTGCAAATTATGGAGCATTATCAAAGAAAAATGTCTGTCACTATCTAAATCTTATCTTATCATATTGATGTGTAGTATTTAAAGTGGTAACTTCACCACCTGCTGACTGTTATGAGTAATTGCATGACTTGCCTTTCCTTTGAGACACCCCTAATAACGTAACAGGTGTTTGAAATCAGAAGTGGAGCTGGATGGTGACAGCGAAGAAATTTTTTTTACTCTGAAATAGCCTAGTGAGCTATTACAAGCCCTGTACTTTTGATACTTGAAGAAGTAAATTTGAAGGTGAGAACTTAACTTAACTTACTCAAGTAACCAAAGGAAATTGAGGACTTCTACTTTTACTGCCTGTCTGTGTTAAGTTTCTCACCATGTCCTCACCATGTCCATCTGGGTTTCCTCATTCATTGCCACATGTATGCAAAAGTTAAGACAAATAATAATAATAAAAACATAAACAAATGTTATGGCAACTGAAAAGGATGTCAATGCTTTTTTTTTTTATTTTTTTTTTTACTAGTTTAGTTTAGTGACTAGTTTTATCCAGACAGTTGTTATTGCTGTTGTTGCTATCTGTCTACTGTACAGTAACATGCATGATAGTTCTGCAGGACTACATTCAACAAGAAGAGCAAAAGAAGAAAAAAGGCTTTACAGTATCTCACTCCCTGTCCATCCAAACTCTGCCTCAGTCGAACAGTGAGGGTTTTCATGTACTGTACAATCATCCCACCCGGACTCGGTCAGTATTCACACATGGTTATCAGATAATGCTAGTAAAGCTGATTTGGCTCCTAAATATAAAAAACAGGCTTCATGTTTGTCTGGAGCCCTGTATGTTTTTTGTTGATTATTTATATATATATATATATATAAAAAAAAAAATTGTAGTTGTGCATTGTGCCATGTATGGCCACTCATCCAAAATGCAAAATTCACCTTTTGATAATTTTTGGATATTTGTGTGTGTGTGTGTGTGTGTGTGTGTGTGTGTATTTCCATTTGTGTCTATAAATGTGCTAGAACACACCATTCCAATTTTCCACCTAATATGATGTCATTCCAGCCCAGTAGGAGTGTCAGAGATGCCAGAATTCACAATCTGAGGAGTGTCTCAGCTACAACATTAACGGATACATTTGGAGACCTTTAAAACCTTAGCATTAACTTGTTAAAAGAGAAGTATAATATTAGTCCCTTCAATTAAGTTCCTATACCTTAATTGACTGGTTAGGACTCATTACTCAGGTCATGAGTTGCCATTAGAAGCTGTCACAGAATTATAATTCCAGACCAAGGGTTTCTCTAGACAGCTGAAAATGAAGCTAATTGATGCCTCCAAAGCAGAAGAAGGCTACTAAAAGACATCCACGCATTTCTAAAAGTATTTTTTCTTTAGATTTATAAGTTCTTAAAAAAAGTTTGCTACATCTGTTCATATTTACTTCTTCTTACTTTATAAAACAAAACAAAGTCATTTGGTGGAGGTGTACAAAAATTTTGCACACAACTGTAGGTGGAGTAACTACAGTAAATTGTGCTAGGAGGAATGTAATTGAATTATGCCAGATGATGATGATGATAATGATGATGATTTTACTCTGCACAGTGTTTAACTAGATTCCAACATTTTCATTACTTCCTGTCTTGTGTAAATCTGATCTGTTCATTTTAAATAATAGGGCTTTTGGGACATTTTAGATTTGTCTACATTATATCTTTAGATTCTTCAAAGTAGTCTTGATGAAGAGCCTGAGCTGCTTTTCTAAAAGTCCATGCATGCTGGGAACTCGTTGGCTGCTTTCCCTCTGTTCTAATTGAAAATGACTAATTAGGGGGACTTTCAAAGGAATATTTTTTCTGCCTAGACTGTTTTGTTTTGGCAGGAAATTCATGGGCATTGGCATCAATGGATCATTTGTCTTTCTTCAAGAAGTAGGTCTTTACTCTCAAAATGACTGTAGGATTATTTAACAATAATTCAGGTCCAAATTGTATTTGTATACTTAGTGTAAATCTGCACTATCATTCTATATTAAATACTTTAAATGCTAGCTAGCTGTTTATTTCCACCTGAGTGATTTCAGGTAACATATGTACCAGGATCTAGGAAGTCAGGGCTACACCAATGATTCTACATGCTCTCTGGTGAAGGGACACAAGAATATTAAAAAAAAACTGTTTCTTCTTCCAGGTTTCTACTTTCTATCTAATGTCACGTTTTCCAGAACAGTGATAAAAAGTTATCTTTAATAATAATAATAATATATTCATGATAAAAATGCTAAATTATCCGGGACGTTTACGTAGCCTTATGCAGGATATTAAGGTAGAACTGTTCAGTCTAGTAATTTAAAGCTTTCCAGCCTACTAATGTATAAAGATACATTAAGATACATTACTGTATGTTTTCTTGATGTATGAATAGGAAAGCAAAGTTATTAAGTAAAGTAAGTATTTACAGCAACTATGTAAAGCTGTCCAAATTGAAATAATATTTAAATGCTATTTGTCACATACACAGACGTGTAGTGAAATGCTGTAACTCTGTAAAATTCCATTATGCTAAAGATAAATAGGATAATAATTGTAAAAGATATTCAAAATGTTAATGTTACGTTATCCTGAAAAATAAGGGAAACTTATCCAAGACAGTAATGTAAACTAATTTAGGATAGCAATGTAAAGTTATCTTGAATACTAATGTAAACTTATTTAGATTAGTAATGTAAAGTTATCCTGAATAGTAATGAAAACTTATATGGGTTAGTAATGTAAAGGTATCATAAATAGTGATGTAAACTTATTTAGGTTAGCAATGTAAAGTTTTTCTGAAAAGTAATGTAAACTTATTTAGGTTAGTAATTTAAAGTTCTCCTGAATATTAATGTAAACTTATGTAGGTTAGTAATGTAAAGTTCTCCTGAATAATGCAAACTTATTTAGGTTGATAACGTAAAGATGGAGATAGATTATCCTGAATAGTAATGTAAACTTATTTAGGTTAGCAATGTAAAGTTATCCTAAATAGTAATGTAAACTTATTTAGGTTTGTAATATAAAATTATACTGGATAGCAATGTAAAGGTATTCTGAATAGTAAGGTAAAGTTAACCTAAACAGTACTGTAAACTTATTTAGTTTAGCAATGTAAAGTTATCCTGCATAGTTATAGAAAGTTATCCAGTGTAGTAATGTAATATATAATATAGTAGTTATTGGGAATAGTTATGTAATGTATTTCAGGGTAATAATGTAAGATTATCCAGAATAATAAAGTTATCCTGATTTGTAATATGATGTTCTTCTGAGGGTAGCAATATATTCTTTATAATACAGTCATCAGGGATGGTCATGTAAAATAATTTAGGAAACTTTTAAAATTTATACAGGATAGTAATTCAATATTATTAAGAACTGTGATGTAAAAAATATTTCCACACAGTAGCAATCAATACCACTCAAAATGCAAAAGCGCCTGTAAATATTTCATGTAGATGAGATATGATGGTGGCTATACACCTTAACAGACTTGGTCTAACTTTTCTTCAAAGAATTAAGAAATAAATCATCACCTTCTTCTTACTGTAGTTAATGAAAGTCATCCAATGACCCATTAAAGAGTTCGTCCATGTGTAATCACTTCCTCAGCCAACATGTCAATTCCAAGGTATGCTTATTCATTATGGAGCACCTGATGGCTTTCCTATGCATATTTCATGTGTACAAATCCTGCAACTTTCATGAAGTTGTCCAAATGAGTAACATTTACAGGCGAAGTGAAGTCATTCATTTGAATAATTGATGTTTAATGTCTTTGATAAGAGTTGGTAGGAAGGTCGTGCTTGGCACGCCGACCTGAGAGTCCAGGGTAATGAGCTTTTCCTGCTTCCCAAACGTGCTCGTACTGGATAAACAGATCATTGGCCATGTTCACCCAGTCTTACTGTTATCACATGTAACAAAAGCTGTTTAATCCAAGTTTTTTACATTTTCATTGTCTGAAAACAATATAATTTCAAAATTAGGATGTTTTTTCCCTTTTACCTTTTATAGATACTTTTATCCAGGTAATAACTGTTACCAGATGCTATCATTCAGGCCGTAGCGGATCTTGATCTAGGGTTGTATTGTAGTGTTATCAAGGAGAACAGTAATTCCTCTTCATTCTCACATCTTATGGGATTGTGATATGAAGTTGTCCAGACTAATATTGTTATCCAGGATAATAATGTAACACTTTACAGGATACTGATGTAATGTTATGTAAAGCCCCCTGAAGATAGTATAGCGCCATGAGATCACACATGAACAGAATGATATTGTGATGTAAAGTTGTCTAGATTCATATTGTAATGCTATCCAGGAAACTAATATAACCTTATACAGAACAGTGATGTTAAATTGTACAGACTAACATTGTAAATGATCCATTATGCTAATGTTCTGTTATAGTTATCCAGGGTACTAATGTAAAAATATCCTGAAGAGTAAAGCAACATACCTATATCTTTACATACCTATTATATAATAATAGATATGTAAAGTTGTCTCGCCTAATAGTGTAAAGTCATCTTGACTTGCAATGTTTTCCTTTCACTCAAAAAAGATCTTAAAGACTCCAAACCAAATATGTTTAATAGGGTTTATTAACAATTCAGCAATATAACCTAACATACAAGCATTATCCAAAATAGCAAAAATAGGTTTTTAATAATGTGCACCCTAAAGAGGATTAATAAAACACAGCAGCTCCTTGATGCCTGAAAGAACATGGTATGATTTTTAAACCGTGAAGAAGCTAAATAAATCCTACATATAGTATAGTGTGTGTACGGGCATGTTATTCCACAAGTTCTGACGCGTATCTTTCTTATTGAACTGGTTTACTCACGACTCGGACGTCC
>JAQMYJ010000033.1:34759216-34771950 GCA_030014305.1 Clarias laeviceps | reverse complement strand
GAAAGTTTTGGAGAGAGACACGTTAAAACAGAAAGTTTTGGAGAGAGACACGTTAAAACAGAAAGTTTTGGAGAGAGTCATTTTAAAATAGGAAGTTTTGGAGAGAGACACGTTAAAATAGGAAGTTTTGGAGAGAGATATTAAAACAGGAAGTTTTGGAGAGAGACACGTTAAAACAGAAAGTTTTGGAGAGAGACACGTTAAAATAGGAAGTTTTGGAGAGAGACACGTTAAAATAGGAAGTTTTGGAGAGAGATATTAAAACAGAAAGTTTTGGAGAGAGACACGTTAAAACAGAAAGTTTTGGAGAGAGACACGTTAAAACAAAGTTTTGGAGAGAGACACGTTAAAACAAAGTTTTGGAGAGAGACACGTTGGTGGTGAGCTGGTGGTGGTGGTGCTGATACAGGAAGTCTTTGAATCAGGAATTTTGGGAAAGACAGGTGGTGAAATAGGAAGTTTTGGATAGAGAGATGCTGAAACAGAAAGCTTTGGAGTGACGGAGGCTGAAATAGGACGTCTTGTATTTGCTGAATCAGGAAGTCTTGGAGAGACAGATGATGCAACAGGTATTCTGGAAGTGACAACAGATGCTAAAAAATGAAGTTTTAGAAAAACAGACTCTGTAACAGGAAGTCTTGGACATGCAGAATCAGAAACTCTAGGCGAGGCAGATGCTTATAGAAGGAAGTCTTGGACAATGAATGGTTTAGAACAAAATGTCCTGCATATTCCAGGTGCAGAAACAGGACAAGACAGCAACTAACGAGACACTGAATCAGGAAATGTCCTAAATTGTGCTGAATCAGAAAGTCAAGCTGTGTTAATTACTAAAACAGGAACTGTAATGTGTAAAAATATTTAGAAACAGGAGGTCCAGACTTTTGCAGATGATGAAACAGGAAGTCAGGTGCTATAACAGGAAGTTCCAAAACTGCAGTAATTAATTAAAACCGTAATCAGATGACACAATGACCTAGTTTTCCACTAAATCTTAAAAAAAAATGTTGTACTGAATGGAAATCAGTTTTTTTGTGGTCATTTGTTTGTTTATTTATTTGTTTATTGCTCTATTTTAGTTTTTTGTCTTTTCTCCGATTCACATCTGAGGCGGCTCAGCATGCGGCACTGCCTTTAATTTAACGTTCAGAAATTTGAGACTTTGTGTGTGGACATGGGATGTAGCCAGAGGAATAGTAATGACTAAAACACACACACACACACACACACACACACACACACACACACACACACACACACACACACACAGAGTTTCTCTATTCATTTTGGTTTATTAAGGAATTGTGTTTTGTTTGTGAAGCATGCGGATGTTATACGGAGCTCCTTATTGTGTGTATGATGATGATTGTCTAGTAATTATTTTTCAGCTCATTTCTGCCATCCTTCTTACATGCACACACACACACACAAACACAGTGTCACACACTCCATCTGCTCCCCTTGTGGCTGTGTGAAAACACGTCGCCCTTTTAATTAAGAAGATTTTTACACTCCTCGGCATCAGACCAGGTTTGGTCTAAAACACACGCCCTGAACTCCAAGAGGGAATCACGCAGATGTAAAGACAACACTCCGGTACGATTAATCCTGATTCATCCTTGATCCAGGAAACTCACAAACCTCTCAGTCTATAGAATAATTCAAAATAGACATGGTGATGATGACGATGATGATGATTCTTTAAACATTGTCTCAACTCACAATCCCTGATGTCTCTTTTCATCTTCGTCTCCATCCTATATCTATGATATCCATCACAACATGAACCCCCTTTTTAACTACTTCTTTTCCAGATTATGATTCATCTTTACCAGATCTGGGCAACGGAACAATGGAAGACTAGAGCCTGATCTGATGAACCAGATTTTCTTTAACATCATGTGGATGACCGGTTATGTGTGTGTTGCTAACCTGGGGAAAAGGTGGCACCAAGATGCACTATGGGAAAGACAACTGGTGGAGATGCATGGGCAATGTTCTGCTGGGAAACCGTGAGACATGCTATTCATGTAAATGCTACTTTGACACATACCACCTACCTAAATGTTGTTCCTGACCAAGTTACACCACTTCCAGGGACACACTGGAATGGTTGGAGGAATATGTTGACCTGCCCTCAGCATCCCCCATGTCTCAATATGCTCAGAGACAGCCCTCTTAAGAATGAATCCTTAAACCTTTTTAATAAATCATTTACAAATTCTAGTAGAGGTACCTGAAAACTCTGCGGAATTACTTGTTTTATCTTTCATGAACGGGTTAACTGAGAAATCCTGCTTTCACTTTTAATGTGTGAACAAACAGATAACGAAACAGGAAGTCAGGAGCTGAAACAGAAGATGTTGGAGATGCTAGAAAATTGGAAAACCTGGAGATGCTGTAAGAGTAAGTCATGGAGATGCTAAAACAGGACATCTTGGAGAGAGAAGTGCTGAAACAGGAAGACTTGGAGAGACAGATGGTGAAAGAGGAACTCATGGAGAGACAGATGCTAAAATAGGAAGTGGTGGAATGACAGATGCTGAAACAGGATGTCTTAAAGATGCTGAACAAGGAATTCTCAATTTTATTTAACATGAAAATCCTGACTTTTATGGATTAACCTGGAAATCACCTAAAATCACCCAAAATATCTTGAAAGTGCTTTATAGAATGATTAAACTTTGTATCTTAAAAGAGACATCACTATGAAATAATCCTGCATTTTATATTAAAACTGAGATTCACATGGTCAGTGTTTGTGCCTGATCAACTGGTTTATGTAATCCATCCCATATGTGAATCCTGACATCTATGCTGAATTTTTTATACCTAATTTTAAACTTAATTTTACCTGTATGTATATTTGCAGCACCGCCCAGAGCCTATCTATGTGCCTGCTTTTGTAATTTTAAGTGTTAAGAGATTAGATACAAATAATTAAGTAAAAAAAAAAAATAATAATAATAATGAAAGAAATCTGACATTATATACTAGCGTGAGTCAAAAATTATCCTCACTCTGGCTGTAGCATTAATTTCAATTAACTTTAAAAAGAGTCATTTTTCGAAACACAATCTTCTTGCTTTATGATACACTTTGCAGATACACAGCTTTCATATTCCCTCATAAAATAGTTTTAGTCTGAGCTGCCGAGCCACGAATGCGCTGCTGTCTTCAGTTCTTCATCAGAAGTGAATCTTCATCCTCGTAGGGCTGCTTTCAGGAGATCAAACAGGTGAAAGTCTGATCAGGACTATAGGGAGGACGATTTAACTTCCCCAAACAACATTGTTGCAGAGTGTCGACAGTGTGGGCAGAAGTGTACGGACGTGTATCGTCATGCGAGATCAGAACGCGAGTTAAGGCTTCAGCTCTTCAATAAGCGTCTCACAGTAACGAGCACTGTTGATTGTTGAACACTTTTCCTTGTAATGTTCCAATACGAGCTTTTGAGAATCCCAGAAAACTATAAGCATTGATGAATTTTCCAGCTGATGGTTGACTTTTTAACTTTTTCTCAGTCGGCGATTGAGGATGTTTCCGTTCCACACTCTACAGTTTACTCTCAGGCTCTTAATATAAACAGAGTGTGGATCATTTTTGGCTCAAATTTTGGAGAAATTTTTTACAAATTTTGGAGAAAATTAATACAAAAATAAAATCTTTTTATTAAAATAAGAGATGTTTTTTAGTCCAGAGAAAAGAGCACAAAAAGTTACAGTATAATATGTAAAAGATTGTTAATATGAGTAATATGTAAGATCACGCACAACCTCCGCCCTCAGCTATAAAACTTTATTGCTTTATGGTGATAGTTCTTTTTCGACACTGAGTTAAGGAAGGAATGAGCATGTCTTGTTATCCCTCTGGTTCGGGATGTGTGAATAATTCCCCCGGTGTGGGTCTCGTCGCTCAGCGTGACCCTGCTGAAGGCTTACAGATTGCTGCGCAAACGCATGAGGAAAGCTCAGCTCTCGCCGCCTCATCCATCCCCGTATCAGCAGCTCTGTAAAAGCAGCAAACAAATGTGTTTGTGGATGTGACTGCGAGGCAGGGAACGATTGAATTCTACTTCTGCGGTGGAGAGACGAGGGAAAGGTTGAGTCTCCAGAAATAGTCAGTGATAGATGAGCTACATGGAGCGAGACAGCCTAGCCAAGCTGAATCACACCAACTGTCTGCTAGCTAAACGCTCGTGTCTCTCTGAGCTCAGCTCTGCTTAAAACCCGACTTTGTGTTTTCTTCTTTTTTTCTTTTTTCGATTTTGATAGCCTCTCCCTCCCTCCATCCTTTTTTATGTCTGATTGCTAAGCAGAAACAAAACATCTGCAAGGGTTAGCGTGCAGCACTTAGCTTAATGAAGGAGCGTTAAAGCGAAACGATAAGCATTTGTTAAGTGTAGGGCTTGGGAATGTCAGCTTATGCTCAGTGCTACAACTGGGAGGAATGTTATTTCAAGTTCTCAGAGATCCTTTAAAATGCTAGTGCTTTAGCTGAAATAACCTTCATAATGCTTAATTTTGTTTCTTTAACCTCAAATTTCAGTTTGAGTTTCATTTGACCATTTCAATTTTTATGTAAATGAGCTACGGGTGAGCCACACCCCTAGACTGAGAACAGCAAAGCTATAAGCAGCGAGTGAGGGGAGGGGCTCTTCTTATATGATGTCACATCAAAAGGAAATGCAATCACTTGTTTAAGCCCTGGACAATACAAATGTATCTCTTATAATAAACACTTATTATAAACTCTCTCTATCTATCTGTCTATGATGCTACCATCACCATGTTTCATTTCCAGTTAAGTTCTGTACAAAATGTTTTGCTGATAAACAATATCATATATTATATTGACTGTACAGAAGAAACATAGATCACCTTGTTACAACACACACACTACTTTGACATCTTTTTATTGATAGCTCATTGAATCATTCCATGGTTCCAACTAACCTTAACTTTAAACACAAGAGCGAAATTTAACCCTTTTAACACTTATGAAATAAAAGCTGCAGTTTTTAAAGCAATCTTTAGATTTCCTGACTGTGATATCAAAATATCCTCCCGACATCAAAACTGTTGAGTATATCCTATCCTTGTGTGTGTGTGTGTGTGTGTGTGTGTGTGTGTGTGTGTGTGTGTGTGTGTGTGTGTGTGCGCGCGCGCGCGAGTTATAATCTGAATGATGCGGCCGTGCGGTAAACTCCCCTTGAACCGCGATGTCCTCCGCCTCAGGCCACGGCCTTTATTTATCAGCTCTCCGATGGATGACGCTCGTTTCTCGTTTCAGTTCTCTGAGTTCACAGTGAGCGAGCTCGGCTCAGTCTGCAAGACTCCTGCTCTCCAAACCGCGGATAAAAGTGCTCGGGCTGTGAAAGCAGCTTCAGAGGCGGAACTCTGGGGAGCCGTGACATTCAGAGCCTTAAACAAAAGTGCGCACTAATGACGCCGCCAACCGGGGACGAGGTCACGAGGGCCGGGCGAACAATTCAAATCAATCAAACCACAATGAGGGAAAGGTTAGCCACGATGCTAGAGCTGAAAGCGTGATGCTGAAACAGACGAGAGAGGAGCGCTAAATAAATAAATATGCTTTGTTTGTTTTCTCTCAGGGGAGCCCTGAGTTCAGGAAGTTCGATTTTTGCATGACTTCACACTGCTTAGCTTTGGAGCACAACTTGTGTCATTCAAATAACACACACACACACATACAGGATTGCTCCCTGTGGAGTTTAACACAGAAAAGCATGGATGATGTGGCGTGCTAGGATTGAAACATAAACCCACATTCAATCGGGCACGCTTCATTTAGCAAGAACAAGCCAACGCAGAGTTAGCATTAGCGTGATTTCGACAGGGATCCCACATTCAATCACCGTGAGTTAATGCTTTACAAACAGTCTCTGGAAATTTTTAATTAGCACCCCTAATTAGCCAATCCCGAAGTCATAATCGCTCCAGAAACAAATTAAGCCACGGCTATTTTAGCAGCGTAATGAAGCGTCCATTTGGTTAAAGCTGTCGCGTCCAAAGGAGAAAGCATCCAGCTTTACACTCTTAACCTCAGCCCTGGAGGATTGTGGGTAAACATGGAATAGCCTCCTGATCACACTTAACACTAAACTATAACAAAACGTCATTGACATCTGACACTGCTCGAACGAACATCTTAAAGTTATAGAAAACACACCTCTTTATTTACACGCTTGTTTATAGTTGCAGGTCATGACATGGAGGTTCACCGCTCTGACTTCCAGTGAACTCATGCCTCTTATCATCTGTCTGTGTTAACAAGGGCTGTTGGTATTCATTCCTAGCGATGGAGCCGATGTTATATTTAGAGCTGTGATAAACAGTTGGGAGCACATTGGAAGCATCATTGTGCAGTCACATGCTAAATCTGTTCGTGTTTATCACAGTTTGCACAGGCGTGTTGGAGCTGCATGGAAAAACCAACACACGAGGAATCCAAAGCTTTCGACAGGAACGCAGGCACTCGCCTGTGAGTCACGCTCGCTGCTTAGAAAACACACGGGGTAAACTCTGGATTATGATTGTTTGTGCCAAATTCTAAATGTTCTAAATTCTAAATCTATAAATACTCAGTGACATACAGTAGGTGTGGCTTTGGCATCTGTATCAGTGAAGGATTGTGATTAGCCTCAGTGTCTGTCTCAGAGAAAGAGGCGTGGCTTCTGTTCCAGTCTCAGGGAAGAAAGCGTGACCTCTGTTTTTTAAGGTGTGTTCCCATTGGCCTGAAGTGCCCTGCGAAGTATACTGTACTTCCACTGGGAGCGAAAATGTTCAGTTCAAAGGGAACTGCGAACGGTGTAGGAAAAGAGCGAACAACAGGTCTGCACTTCAACGGAAAAGGGAATGAAAAATTTCCCATAAGTCATTGCGTCTCGCTGGATCGAGCTCGAAAAAGGATTTATTATGTTTATTATCATGATATCAAGGAAGACATCATATTAAAAGGACACAATAATTTACATTTTAATTTAATCAAGAAATCCTTTAAAAACCTGTAAAAAAATATAAATAAATCTCCGTACATCTTTAATCAATTATTATTATTAATAAATTATTTATTTACAAGTTTACATGTTTCAATAGTACATGCTTTATAATGGTATCAGTTTTTGTTTTGATAAATATTCAATATTTAATGTCTATAGTGTGAAATTTCCACAGCAGCAGTGACAGGTATCCGAGGGGCTTATGTTACCATGGTAACGCACAGAGGAAGTGACATCTGCGCTGGTGACTTCGCAGGTTATACCTAATGGTAGAGTTTTGTAGAGGGAAATTCCCTTCACCGCTATTCCCTACAAACGAAGCAGGGAGTAGGGAGCACCCTATGAAGTATACTTTGGAATGAAATGCAGCTTTAGCATCTTTAATGACCTCTGTATCAGTCTCAGGGAAGGAGGCGTGGCTTCTTTGTATCAGTCTCACAGATGTCACCCCTCCTTCCCTGAGACTGATACAGAGGCCACGCCTCCTTCACTGAAACTGATACAGATGTCACTCCTTCTTCACTGACACTGATACAGAGACCACGCCTCCTTTTTCAGTTGCAGTGAAGGAGCCCTGGCCTTTGCATCAGTCTCAGTGAAGGAGGCGTGGCCTCTTTATCAGTTGCAGTGAAGGAGGCGTGGCTTCTTTATATCAGTCTCAGTGAAGGAGGCGTGGCCTCTTTATCAGTCTCAGTAAAGGAGGCGTGGCTTCTTTATATCAGTCTCAGTGAAGAAGGCGTGGCTTCTTTGTCTCAGTCTCAGTGAAGGAGGTGTGGCTTATTTGTCTCAGTCTCAGTGAAGGAGGCGTGGCTTATTTGTCTCAGTCTCAGTGAAGGAGGCGTGGCTTATTTGTCTCAGTCTCAGTGAAGGAGGCGTGGCCTCTTTATCAGTTGCAGTGAAGGAAGCCTGGCCTCTATCAGTCTCAGTAAAGGAGGCGTGGCTTCTTTATATCAGTCTCAGTGAAGGAGGCGTGGCTTCTTTGTCTCAGTCTCAGTGAAGGAGGCGTGGCTTCTTTGTCTCAGTCTCAGTGAAGGAGGCGTTGCTTATTTGTCTCAGTCTCAGTGAAGGAGACGTGGCTTATTTGTCTCAGTCTCAGTGAAGGAGGCGTGGCTTATTTGTCTCAGTCTCAGTGAAGGAGGCGTGGCTTATTTGTCTCAGTCTCAGGTGTGCTTTCCGTCTCATGGTACCACTTTACTTTTAGCTGGTTAAATTGTCCCTTTTTTCTTTTTTTAAGTATTATAAATCTGAGAGTGAAGGCGTTCTACTTGTGTATTTTTTTTTTTTTAAATCAATCTTTACTGAAAATGCTGTCTGTCAGCTATTCTCACACACCGCTCCTCGACACATCCGTCCTGTCACATGCCATCAAAGCGGAATGCTGGGAAATCTCCGCGGGCGTGTGATGTTCAGATTGCACTGCGTTCGGTCCACACACTGCGGCTCAATAAGCCTTTTTTTTCCTGGCCTAAAAAAACCCTGGGATAATATAAAAGCACTAGCCTCTTCAATAAAGTGACACGGCTGCAGTTTTGGCCTCCCCGGAGCACGATGGAGGAACATTAGAGTCGGGCTCAAGCCTCGGTGGGGCCAATCGACGCTCGACTGATGCTGTCTCACCACACTCCAACTCTTTGTTATGAATTCACAGGAGTGGGCTTTGAGTTTGTGTGTGTGTGTATGCGTGTGTGTGAGGATAAAAGCATCAGAGCACAGTGTGTGTCTATTCCTAATGGATCCATAGTTTTCCTTTCTTCTTGATTGGACTCCAGTCACAGTCAGTGTACGACTGAATAAAAGAGCACTTTATGAATTTGTGTGTTTGACTACATGCATAAAAACACGCATAAAGAGGCGAATAATTAATAACATACATTTCAAGGACACATAGATCATCCTCAGCTTATGATTATTATATTAGCTTAATATTGTTTTTGAAATTATATTTGGAAATGTAATGGGGACTAGGATTTTAATATCAGACACCATGAAAGATATATTTGGTTTTGTTACAAAATCATTCGGTTCAGTCAGAGATATATTTCTATGTCTCACAAGTGCACACTAACAAGTATAGAATGCAAGTTATAGCTAACATTTAAAATAGCTAGCTTGCTAGCGAAAATGAGAAGTGATCACAAATGCTACCCACATCCTAAAAAAAAATACATGCATATTGAAATCTTTATAATATGTGTAAGGATTGTGGGTGCTAATTAGTATTATTGCTATTCTTGTGAAAGGTTAGTCGGTACTTGTCACAGCGATGTTAAAGAAAGACATCATGATATTGTTAAAGCTAGTGCAGTGACAAAATACTCTCAGTGATAAGGGCTAACACTTAGATCATGTTGCTAACTCTTAAAAAGATGTCGACTCCTATGAAATGATTAGCATTAACATTGAAAGCTGTTCTGTTTAAGCAGAGAGAACTGAAGCAGGACAAACTTCTCACCAAACAGGAGACATTACGGATACTTTTGTCGACATTTGCGACATTTGAGTTTGGTCCCCATGCAAACGTGTGACATCATCAGGATCTTACTGATGTTGGCTAAACATTTCAGTCCAACATTCCAAATCACATGTAAATATAACCTCCAGGGAATGTTTCCATTGTACACACAGGTTTTCATGGAATGTTTCCAGGACGTTCCCTTGGTTACTGCTGCTGTGTATTATTAAGACTCTGATACATTTTATTTTAATATTGATCATGGACTTTGAAATTATAAAAGTTTTCAAATTTACTTTACCTTAAGACTTAATTTGCTGTTTCCAAAAATCTAAATGTTTTTTAAGGTTTCTTGCCCTTAATCAAGAAACCAGGGCGGTATTTATTCATTTATTTATTTATTTATTTATTTTTAAAGTTGCCTAGAAAAATCTCCTTTATTTAAGTTTTGATATTTTTATTCAGAAATATGGTTACTAGCCAAGTCAGTAACATAAGTTAGCTAATGCTAACAATGCTACAAGTACAGCACTGTACAAACATCCTGATTCCTCCCCTCATTTCTTCATATTAAATAAAATTAGATGATGTAGATTAAATTGGGAACATGTTTAAAATTCGGTTGTTTATGTAACATCCTCTGGCATCGACCTCATTTCCCCTCTCGTCTGTTCCAACCACTCAGCCTTCAGCATCAGCAGTTTACTAATCACCGTCCTGATCATCTGCACCTGTTTCGCACTGGGTCATGCATTAAGTTAGATTTTTTTTTTCATGCTTGAACGATTCATAGGTCACTGTGTGGCTTAACAAACCAAATATATTCCTCTAAAACTGCTCAGGTACTGTACAGAGACTGGAGTGAATATGAATGACAAGAAGGTAGCCTGAAGAACTGTTCCTCAAGACTACATACATTTAAAATACAAGGTCTGGCTCTTTTTTGTGATGTGCAGATTTGAGCAGATTCTGTGTTTTGTAATTCATAGATAAGTAATTCATACATGGACAGCACTTAATGAGCAATGTTTTGTCTTTTGTTAATTGTATTTCATTTTTACAGCTGACTTCATGTGTACTAGACTAGATTTGGCATGGTGCTGCGGTCCAACGTGTATACTGTATTTATAGCATAAAGGCATCACTGTCCATATTTTTTCTTAAAGCCAATAGGATTCAGGAAGTAAAATATTCATTTAGCAAAAGTCCTGCTGAAGGTAGAACCCATGCAGTTTTTTTTCTGCTTTTTAAAACATACAGTTACTGTTCTGAACTCTTAGATTAAAATAGATTAGTGTGATGAATGAAAAATAAGAATGGCCTCCTTGCGACCCTTTGTCTCCATCAGAAAGCCGTTCAGACTTTTTAAAATTATTTCCATGTTAGTAAATACAGTAAATCAATTAATTTATATTATACTATTCTTCATGGATGTTAATATCTTTTTTCCCATCACTCTCGAAAAACCCTGCTTGTATTCCTCCTCGTCTACATCCGGCCCAATCCGTAACTTTCATACGACGGCCCTTGCTAAAAAAGTCACTTTAATCTATTTGTGTTAGCTCTGCGCTGGAGTGCCGCCTGCTCCCGATGCTAATCAATCTGGTATCAATTAGGTCATAATTGCTGAGTCAATGAGTAGGGAGGAGTGTTTAAATATTGATGAGAAGTCTAAAAAGCCCATCAGGTGTTTATTGGCAGGGAGGAGAGATGGACAGCGAGAACAGCGATGTCGTCGGAGGAGGAGGAACGAGGTAGGGCGGGTGATGGAGAGATGGCCCAGGGCGAGTTTCTTAGCTGTCCGCAGCAGTGGGAGTGAGCTGAGCGCGCGATCGATACACACTGCCCTTTCCTCCGCTAGCACACCGGCAAAACTCGGTCCGGCTATTGTTAACATCAGTTTCACTCAGTTCTGTCTTTTTCATCAAGTGATGACTTATTACAATTATTATTCTCTAGTGCTTGTGCACTTGACTGCTAATGCTGCTAATACGGCAAATGTGTTTTCATTTAGAGGTGACTGATTAACACAGATAACAATTGTGTTTCTGCAAACAAAGCGAATTCACGCAATGATTTAAAGGTTGTTATGGAAACACGATTAACTCCTATGATGTATTGAGGGGTTGGAGGGGGGTTAACAATTTAAAACCTCTGTATAAGAAATAAAACCATTCCGTGTCATACTATTATAGAAATGACACTGTGATGTGACACAGAAGTGGAATTACCGTTACCACCTTGAAGTGGATTGTTTTTCCATGTCCTGAACTTTTAGTCCTTTAGAAGATCATAATCTATTTATACTCTACAGTGTGGAATGTTATTTCCTATCGAATGCAATGAATTCTACTTATGATAGGAAGACAAATATTTTAATTATTTAAAAAAATAATAATTGAATAAATAACATTTAAACATAAAAAACTATCTGGAACTGTGCTTTACAGTAAAGGTGTTTTTATTTTAATAAAAACTATAAACGTTTGGTAACTTTTTCAAACTTTTTCTGTTATTATACCATGTTTTTGTTTTTTGTTTCATTTTTATTACTTTCATGAATTTGCAAAGCATTTTAATATCGGAAAAAAAAATCTGCTGACTTTTGTATGTGTTTGGCCCAGAGGGACATTTTTCCTTCATCATTTCTTATCTTCTAAATGTCTCATTTGCTCGAGAGAGTAAAACAATACATCGAGACGACATGAACTTGTTTCAGCATCAACATCTGGCTTCCATTTATATTCAAATGAAGTCTTGTTTTCACCTTCCTGCTTTAGCACACGGATGTGTTGTCATTATCTTATGACACTTTGCTAGAGTGCTGGTACTGCTCACGGCTACAAGACGCATCATCATCATCATCATCATCATCATCATGGGTGAGTTTATGTTCCAGTGTGTAACAGAAGCGTATTTTAGGGATAAAACGTCTTGAGATATAGTAATGCAACTGGTGTAGTCAAGGACACACACACATGCATAATTCATCAGAATTTCTACATGTTCCTTTTGGATTGAGTTTGTTCTTTTAGCTAGGAGTGCTAATACGGCCTCTTAGTTTAACCTTCACAACTTTACGCCGTTCTTGTGCTTCTGTCTCAGTTCGTTTTTTGCCTGCAGGATGTCTGTTTCTTCTGAGAAGACCTTGAAAAGGAGCTTTGTTATGAACAACTCTTTTGTTTTGGCAGAGCTCTTCTCCTTCAACTCTTCTAGAAACTCTAGAAAAAACAGAAAAAACTTTATATATTTAACTTAATA
>JAQMYJ010000033.1:34748575-34759189 GCA_030014305.1 Clarias laeviceps | reverse complement strand
ATATAATATAACTTTATATACTGTATACTGTATGGAACTGTGTATATATATTTAGGCTTCTACTCATCTCTCATATGTGTACAGTTTTTCCCTTTCACATCTCACTTACACACTCACACCCAGTCACATCAGAGCACTTTAGCGCCATGTGTAATGTGCTAACAGTTCCACTGCGCAACAGGCTATGCTGTTACATGCATCGCCTTCTGTTTCACTATAGTATAATATCAACGCTAGATAACAGGACAAACTGTTAATTTATTTGGGTCAAAATAAATGCTAAACATAATAAATGTTTAAACATAACACACTTTGTGGTAGAGACACATTGCAGTTTTTCAAATGAAGCAAATGATTTACAAACAAACCATGTGAATCACTTTAGGTAATTGACTCAAAATTATTATTATTTTTGTTTATTTTTAAGTCTTTTTAAATGACTTCTTTTTGTGTGAATCTGTTTAATTAAACGATTTATTAAAGAAAGTTCATTTGATTTTTGAGTATTTTTGAATGGCTCGAGTCATTTCATTAAATGTTGTACTGCTTTTTAAAATCACCTTTAAATGACTTGAGTAACATGATCTAGTTGAGTTAAATGATTTACTAATTTAAGCAATTAGCTTTTTTAGCCTTTTTAAATACGTGTGATTCAATTTCCTGGGATTAATTTGTATTGCTATTACTGTTTTTTTTTCTCTTGAAGGTAATGAACATACAAGAGGCGTTCAAGTCAAACCGATACTTGTGATGAAATTTCTGCTCAATGGAGGCATAAAAGTGACTGACTTTTACAGGAGGCTTCAAGCACAGTACAGTGATGAGACTCTTAGCTGCAGTAAAACATTTGAACGGTGCAAACGTTGTAAAGAAGGCCGTACGTTATTGAATGATAATCCTGGCCAAGGTGGCTCGGAGCTCACTGCAGTCAATCCTGTGACCATTCAGCAAGTGGAACGTCTGATCTTTAAAAATTAATGGATAACTTTGTGCCAACTTGCTGAAGGAAGAGACGCATCTGTCTGTGTGAACTGTACACGCAATCATTCACCAACACCACTTGTACAGGACAGGAACTCGGCTGGGTGTTATTGCCACATCCCCGTACAGTCTTTACCAGGACATTTCCACATGGGTCATTAAAGGAGTTCCTGGGAGGCCAGCGTTTCAGATCATGGCTTTGGTGTACGTTCTACCTTGATGGTGTCCAAGCACTAGCGAAACACTGGGATAAGTGCATTAGTGTAGCAGGGGATTGTATAGAGAGTTAAAGAGAGGTTTTACTTTTATAACTGTGTGCTGTTATTCTGCACAATCAAAAGTCCCGGTTTGACGTGAACGGCCCTTGTAAAATCAAATATTAAAATCATGCCGTTTCTCGTGACAGTAGCGAGTAAGGAAGCACAAAGCGAGGTTGTATATGTACAAAAAATCATCTGGTGTAAAGCCGACTCGTAACATTTCCAGTCTGCACAGCTGGTGTGTAAATTGCGTACCCTTTCCTGTGACTCCTGTCAGCCGTCTCTAAATTCACCCGAGTGTTATTTTGCTGTGCACGCGATCACGCTTGACTCTTAAAGACGCAGGGCTTGTGGTGATGTTAACTAAACGCGCCGCGTCGATTAAGTGCAGGCAACAGGTCGAGCCCTCAGTGCTGATTGCAGCCGCCTCGTGACACAAGCAATCGCCTTGATTGATTGGAGTGTCGGATTCTCTGGGCCCAGCTGATTGGCATGTTAATGACCCCGGCATGGGAAAGCGCTTAGTCAGACCCACATTTCATGACAGTTAGCTGACCAGCTGAATACAGTCTTCACCACATTTTTTTAGCCTCCGAAAAGCTTCGCTAGCACCCATTCGTTAGCGTGTAGCTCAGAGCTATCTAACGGTGTCCAATTATCTGTCAAGCGCCTGGCACTCAGCACTCCGGCTTGTCTTTATGTTGATGTCTTCATACGAGATCTTAATAAATGAAATACAGCGAGCTTTACAGCCTCAAACCTTAGACACGCCTGATAAATCAGAAAACGATCGGGCTTCGAGACGACCGCGTAAACATCCAGCAGCATCCGTCGCGCACGGATAAGTGTGTTAGCCTTTGAGTCGCTCTGTTTGCCTCCAGCATGAATTCTGCCCCGTAAAATAATGATTCAGAGTTTGCAAAGCGTTTCTATGTGTATGTGTGTGTGAGCATGTGTGTGTCTCACATCCGGGCCTCTGATTTCTCCCAAGCTCTTGAGTGAGACAACAGCAGATGTGTTTTTTTTCTTTAATACTCCCCTGTCATGTCTTTTTGTTCGTCCTTGATGGTCGAGAAGCTGTGAAGGACTCGGCACTGTCCAGCTGTTAACGACTCTGGGACACTTCTGTCGTCATGGACGCCACTTTCTCACACACTAGACAGAGAAAAAGAAACACCCCATGACTTGATAGCGCCATCTCACAGAACATTTTAACATTTAACCTCATGCATAGCGTTAGCATTACGTAATTGGGGGACGGAGGGATGGAGGGGGCTAGTTGACAGTAACTCAGGTCACCAGCAGGGGGAGCAGGGAAAAAGGGCACATCTAACTTTATACAGCAATGCAATTAGTAAAATCACTCACACTACGAAACACCTCTAAATAAACCGTACAGTACAGTTTTACAGGAATATTTCATACTTCTGTTTCATGTGAAACAAGAATAATAAGATAATATATAACCAGTAAATAATAAGAATAATATTTAACCAGTCTACACACTTTTAATTGGCAGTCTGTAATGTCCTGATGCTTGTCAAAAAAAAAAAAAAGCAGAAAGAAAAGGGGGAAAAATGAAGTTATATAACTCTTTATAATATTATGTATTATGTATATCTGTAAGACTTATGTTTGTTAACATTCCTTATGTTTGTTAACCTTCATATCTAGTGTTTCATGTCATAACGCAATGTTAAGTCAAGATTTTTTGCAAGGCACTGAACACACTAGAGCCTCTGTCCAAGTGATAAGTTCAGTACCCCTTGGGCAGGTGCTCTAGTGATTATGAAGAAATCCCCTTCAGTGCCTTGCAAAATTACAGCAACACAGAACAGAACTAAATGCCATGCATTCAGGCAAATCAGTGTGTAATAACTGATATTGATTATTTTTTACTACAAAACCAGAGTACTAGTACCAAATAAGTAGCATATAATATTAACTGTTTTACTTACTCACTCTCAACTCACTCACTCACTTATTGTCTATCCTGTATACAGGTAGTCCCTGACTTACAAACAAATTCCCTTTCCGGAAGCACATTCATAAATCCAATTTGTTCTTAAGTCCGACAAAGTGAGTCTTATACACCATTGCAACAAATATACAGTGTACGCAAATCATACCAATCCACTTGACTAAATCTGTCCCCTTTCGACCCTGGACCCTGGAGGAGCAATATAAAATATACATGCAATATACAGTTTTACAAATATAGTACAAACCCATACAGCTCATGTATTGTAAATCGATATACGATAAAAGGGATAAAAAAAAATATATATGAGGAATGTTCAAGTCAGACTAGGACTTGTGGTGAATTTTTTTGTGAGTGAAAGCATAAAACCAACTGTAGTATTGTAAAGCTAGGTTTACTTTAGCTAGCTGATAGCATTAAGAGAGCAAATTACAATCACTTAGAAATCAATTTTTTTTAAATGAAATTTGGGTTAGCTCTTTGCTATGTTGAATATAAATTTGTCTTGTGACAGGAGTATTATAAATGTGATCTAAAAATCCTCCTGTAAAGTTGGCGCATTTCTGTTAGCTAACTAGGTATATTAACATGTCTTGAATTTTTCATTGAAACCCTGTCAGGATGGCTCGTGTTAGCTTCCTGACAAGCTTAAGCAGTGAAGATTAGGGACATTTTTTTCAAATATACAGTAGTTAAAGAATTCCTGTATTTTTTTTTTTTCGCTTACTCGCACATACCAGTACAATTCTCTTAAGTCCTTTTAAGTTTATTAAGTTATTTAACATAAATAATTCTGCGGGAAATCTGAGCTTGGCTCGTCATAGCTATTAAGCTAATGTTAAAACATTCAGTCATAGTGTTCTGCTTTAACAATATTGTGTTTTGTATTCGCTAAGACAAAATGAAGCATGTTATTAATTTGGCTTATAAAAGAAACATGACAACAATCGCAGTGAATCTCATTGAAGTGTGCTAATCATTCTCACCTGAGGCGCCTTTTTCTAGTAAGTGCTTAGCAATAAACGAAGTCCCTTGATGCCTGCACAAGAGCGAACACCACTAATCTACGTAATAGATGCTAATCGTGCCAAGAGGATCTTCTCTTTGATTTTCGTTTTAGAGATAAAGTGGCACCTCGAGCAATGAAGAAGGTGTTAATAGCTACAGAAAAGGTGACGGTTTCATAAAGATATCTCCGTCTTTGGTTTACATCCAGCATGTACTGTAATGATTAGCTGAAACAATTCCGGAAGATAACGCCATCGCTCAGATAAGAGTAATAAGGTAATTAACACTCTGGGATGATGCTTTATTTGCCAAGTACATTGTGGGTTGAAACAAAAGCTGTTCACAGCCTGACATCATTTCCTATGAGATTAACATTACATTACTGTGTTGAGCGTATAATACACTTTCACTATTACGCTAATAATGACAGTATTACTGGAACTGGGGGTCATTTTACACCACAGAGCAGATGCATTTTGGATTAGATCACTGATTGGTCAGATTAATTTGAAAGGTTTAGTTTGATGCACATAGATTTTACATCATGAACACAAGTTTATTTATTTATTTATTTTACAGAATTCTCATGACCCACTTCTCGGTATTTCCTGTTTCCTCCATTACATTTAATAACCCTTTACCAAGACTCTTGTAACACTCAGTTGAGACTAAAACCATGTTAGTTTTTGTTTTAAGTTCTTTCCCAGCAGGAACCCAAACATTGAATAAAGGTCCTCAAAAGAACCTAATTCTAAGCTTATCTGGAATCTTTATACTGATTAACATCCATTTGCACCACATCTGAGCAAATCTGATCGGAGTTGGGACGGACCCAACAGCTTCCCGCACACAGTGTGTCTATCTCATGTTATACAACTCTTAATGTTGTACTGTTACAATTCTTCAGATATATTGCCATGAGGTGCATCTTAGCTCCCAAATTACTCTAATATGGTGTTTCCACAACTGTATCACGTCCACTTTCCCAGACCAGATCTCACATGTTGAGATTATTTTTACCCTTTTACCTTTGTGGTCCAGTGGTAAACATGCAGTACTCTCACTGCAGTAACCAGTTCTCATTATCCATTTGAGAAGTTGAAGGGCCTTGCTCAAGGGCCCAACAGTGGCAAATTGCTCAGACCACCAGTTTGGTGTTAATATTGTTTTGAAGTCAAAGTTAGTCAACTTTGCCATCCCTTTTGGACAAGCAAAAGTCTTTGCTTGGTTGTCACTTCTTGGCTGTTTATCTCCCTGAGATTCTCATTTCCCAAGCCAGTCAAGGACATCAATATTGTTCTTCTTCAAGAACCATGTCACAATCTCTGATGAATGACAATGTGCCCCAGCCTGCATGACAATCTTCCACTTATGTACAGTCACATGCAGTTCCAGATTGTTCATGAGGTGTTCATGGCTGTCCTGGTTAGTAAGAAAAAAGTTCAAATGTTCTGGTGACTGACATGGCACCCTGTATCATGATACTTGGCAGGTGCTTCACTGTTTGCACAGTTCATCAGATCATTAGCAGGCAGGATGAATGTGTGTGTCAGACAGTTCATGTGTTTTAATCCTCATATCTACCGTCAGACATGCATTTGTTGCCGGTTTGATTTGCACTATTTCAAGCCAAGTTCTTGTCTCAAACATCAACCCATGGTTCTGCAATTGATTTACACTACCGTTCAAAAGAGTTCACAGAGCTCACAGACAAAGAGTTCATTCATGAAATGCGGATTTCAGCTGCAGTGGCAAAATAATACCATGTGTAGTCGGATTAAGGTGCCAGGAAAGAAGGAAGAATCACACTTATTTTCCCCACTGGTCACACAGTCACTCTGATCCTCTGATCATGATTCTGGGTTCTTGCTCAAATGGTCATCAGGTCAGAATGAAATGAAGAAGAAGAAACCAAAAGAAAGGTGTGTTTTGTTAACCTGAAAAACAAAGGTCGATCAAAGGGTTTGATTTTTAACGTTCCTCATTGGGGAAGAGTTTGATTGCCTGATGTTGGTGAAAAGGTTAGACACAAAGCTTTTCTAAACACAAGCTGTTTGTAGTGTGTTTGGGCGATACCCTAATTTATCCATCCATTCATCCATCCATCCATACATACATACATATATGCATATACTTATACTTATTTTGTGTTGAAATCATGGTCATAATATAAAAAAAGACTTTTACATATGACCATCCTTTTATGTACAGTATACCTTGTATTTATCTACAACGGACATTGCTACATACAGTACAAAAACACTTGAAATTGCAACATTTAGAATTTTATGGGCATTTAAAAAATATTGGATTAACAACTCATGATTTGTTTTTGATTATTTGTTGTGAGTTGTACCCAAGAAAAAAATGTGCAATATGATAATGATAATGATAGCCACGGGGAGACTGTTTTTTTTTGTGTGTGTTTTATAACCATGAACCAGCTAAACCAATCACAGCAATTACTATAAATTATTATAGCTGAAGCCACATCCCATGCTACCCAGCCATTGCATACAGTGCCAGTCCCAAGCCTGGATAGAATGGGAGGGTTGCGTCAGGAAGGGCATCCAACATAAAACCCATGCCAAGTTGTGTGTGGATCGGATTGTCTGCTCTAGCAACCCCTTGACAAAAGAAACCCTGAAAGAAAGTTTTTATTAAGGCTGAAGGCAGTTTATGAGATTATAGGATGGCTACATGTACATACAGTAGATATAGTATGCAACCATTTAAGTTGTTAATATTAATGATTTATTTTAAATACAGTATACGATATGTAGTTTATGTACAAATTATTATGATTGTTATCTAACTATCAGTGGTGCTTGAGGTTACTGCCAGGTCTCATGCAAACTTTTTTTTGTGTGTGTTCCAGCAAGGTGCAAGGAATGATGGGTAATCTTGCTTCTGGCAAAGTGAAGAACCACTTCAATTCTTCCCTACACTATTTATGGTTCCCCTTGAACCGAGCAGTGTCACTCCCTACGGTTTAGAATCTTACTTACTTTTTAATATGGCTGGATACCCAGTGCAGGGAAGCACTAGGTGATCAGAACATACCCAATACCCATGTTGCCTTCAAACCATCTTTATAGTTTCACAACTCAGTTTGGACAAGTAGGTCACTTGTTGCAACTTGAATAAACCACCTTGTTTTACTGGAAACAAATAGCCATTTTGTATTTGTTGAAAACAAATATTCATTGATCTTACAGAAAAGCAAATGCAACCCAAATTGTTGAAAAAGGTCAATGCTGGCTACAACAAAAAAGCACCAGAACATCCAGTGCACTACAGCCTGCCATGGGGCCCAGCAGGTAAATAGGCTGGTGATTTGGCCCCTGAACTTTCCAGATCTCAATCCGATCAAGCACTCAATTCCAATCCACGAAGGCCCCACCCTGCAACCCACAGCACACATAGGATCTGCTGCCAATGTCCTGACACCAGACACCACAGCACACCACTAGAGTCCTGTCAAGCCACCCCCTGAGATGCCAGTGCTGCCCCACATGTGGCACGGATGTTTTAATGTCAAGAGTTTTAATGTTATGGCTGGTGGGTGTCAATTTTTATATAGTAATTCTATATAGTAATATAGAATTTTATATAGAAAAGTATATAGAATTTTTATGCCTTTGAAATGTTCTCAAAGCGGCGCCAATATTTTTGCACCGGAGCTCCATGGTGATGGAAAGAATCCTTCACCAATATCCATTATTGTAACCAGAGCAGTGATGAATAGCAGTACTTAGGCAGCTGATCCTCGTTATACAAGGCTTGTTCTGACGCTTTGCAGAACACCGAGGCCAGCGCGGCTGTATCTGCGGATCAGCAGGGGTCCGGCAGGTGCAGCGCGGTGTAATTGAAGTGGAATCGTGGCTCGGTCTGTGTCTTCGGAGTGTGTGATTCGGCCTCATTCCCACGGTGTTCTGCATAGCCTCTGTCCTTAGCTCTCACTGCCTATTAAGAGCTGCTCCTACAGCCACGGGGAGCCTTGTCTCATTACTCAAGTTGGAATGAAGTAACCGAGCAAAAAAAAAAGTTCTGTTAATTCTCTTTTCCTTGTTTCCGCCGGCTCCCCCGGCGCCCCAAGGAAATTCACACCCAGTGCCGAGTGCACCCACGCCATACCTACATGCTGTGGCTCGGAGATCGCTGGAGGATTAAAGACCTTCAAAATGCAAAGCGGATGCTTCATCATCTACATGTTCAGCCGAAATTTAACCAGCATTAAAAGTGTTTGATCCACATCAGTAGAAGCAAAGTTAACCTTTTGAGACAACAGGCAGCTTAATGAGATCATGATTTTGGCAAGTTTGATTGACATGTTATTTGCAGCTCATGGAACATGTTGCTTTAAACTATTATTACCTGATCTAAGGTTCAATAACACATCATGTCATATGTTTAATAAACTGCTGAAATAGCTGGGGAACATCACCACACCTTTAACCTAATCCAAAAAACACAGATGTATGAATATGCATGATATACAAATTAACTTTATTATTCATTGTCTTTTTTTCCCAGTTAAATAAAGTAAATCTATCTTCTAAAGCCAGTTAAATAAAATGACACACTAATCCGTGTGAAACGTAGCCATTTGATTAAAACAATGTCTGACCCTATGCTCCCTGCGCTCTGACCCCTGCCTACTAACAAGAAGCTGGGATATGTGAAGAATGAAGAATTTGACTGTGCGGTAATGTATGTGTGACGAATAAAGGCTGAACTGAACTTAACCTAATTATGTGTCGATTACTGTAGCAAAGAAAGCTGATTGTATTCAGTAAAGACATTGAACAGATGCGTCAACAATCTCTGGTTCTTTCTTCCACACATTTAATATGCCAAGATAAAATGAAATCATGGTTATGAACACTAAACAGGAACTGGGAACTAAAGCCGTTAAGCGGGGAACTTAAGAAAAGTCACACCACATACGCCGTAAGATTAATCCAAGGATTCATTCAAGCTTGAATTTTTATTTTATAAACGCAGACATAATTTTCTTAATATTGCATATTTACACAGAAAATTTAAAAGAGAATTTTTTCAAGGCTGGCCCCACCCACAAACGTTGATTGACAGGAAATAAAATGAAGCAGGCAATTTGTACAGTAGGCTATATGAGAATATTAATTCTATTTTACCTATCACATGAACTATTTATTCTGATCTACTTTAGTTCTGCGCTAATATTTTAATTATGACTTTTATCTTGCTGTTAATAATAACCCAACCTCTGTGTAAGTTGTTGTGTTTAATGATCTTTAAATATCGGAGTGAAATGTTCAAAACTCCTTTGCTCCTCGCTCTCTCAGGCCCTCACCATTCTATATTTAGACGCTCAATGTCTCAGAGTATTATGAGACACGGATACGTCTTCGTATCCCAGATCCATCTCGGAGCAGACAGGTTTGATGAACGGTTCCTCTGCAGATATCCGAAAATATTCACTTCCTTCTCACGAACATGCTGACATGTGAGTACGAGTTCAGAACAAACACCTTCTTTTGAATTCCAGGAGAAAATTAACATGACATTTTTAAATACTGATTAATGGCAGAAAATTAAGCTTTAACACAAACACTCAGGTTTAACAACTGGTGGCAAAGATGTGTTTAAATCAGGAGACGGAGCTTGCAACCTTTTCCAGTGGACTCGGGTATGAAAGTACACCATGGAGAGGGTGCCAATCCATCACAGGGAAAACACACTCTGGGGAATTTGGAAATGCCAACTAGCCTATTTTGCAAGTCTTTGGACTATGGAAGGAAACCAGGTGGTACCTGAAGGAAACCCACCAAGCACAGGTAGAATATGCACAGATATGAATCAGGAATCAAACCCTCGACCCTGGAGGTGTGAGGCCACAGTGCTAACCACTATACAACTCCCGGTATTTAACTTTGCATGTAAGTTAAAGGGCAGCTATGATGCAAAATTCACTTTTTAGTCATTTTTAGACATTGAGATGCATCTCCAGTGTGTGTGAGTGTGTGTGTGTGTTTGTGTGTGTGTGTGTACAAAAAACTGTGAATAAAAATCCTACTTTTTGCCATTTATTTCCTGGTTTGGATTGGCCTGGGCGGCACTGTCACCTTGCACCTCCAGGGTTCAGGTTCAATTCCCGGCCAAGCCATCTGTGTGCATGGAGTTTGCATGTTCTCCCTGTGCTTTGTGGGTTTCTTCCCACAGTCCAAAGATATGCAGATTAGAATAGGCGTTCCTAAATTGCCCATAGTGTGTGAATGGGTGTGTGAGTGTGTGAGTGTGTGAGTGTGTGAGTGTGTGTGTGTGTGTGTGTGTGTGTGCCCTGCGATGGATTGGCTCCCTGTCCAGGGTGTACCCTGCCTCGTGCCCTAAGTCTCCTGG
>JAQMYJ010000033.1:34733911-34748475 GCA_030014305.1 Clarias laeviceps | reverse complement strand
TAGACAGGAGTACAGGGAGATGCAGAGTAAGGTGAAGGTAGAGGTGGCAAAGGCCAAACAAAGAGCATATGAGGACTAGCGTATGCTAGGCTGGACAGTAAGGCGGGAGAGGTGGATCTGTACAGGTTGATCTGTATTTGATTTTTCGTCAAATATTTGCTTGTTCTATGGGCAGACAATTTTGCTTCATGCTTAATTTTGCTTATTAAAATATAAATGCTTAAAATGAGCAAAATTGATGTGTAACTAATAGATGCCTTTGTTTTAAACAGACTCCGCCCTGTGTTTGTAATTTTCACTCCAGAGCTGAAGAACAACGTTTCTTGCATTTCTGCCTTATTTTTTCTTTTCCATAGTGTGTGTGTGTATGTGTGTGTGTCTGTGTATGAAAGAGAGAGAGAGAGAGAGACCATCTGTTCATTACATCTGCTCCAGTTCCAGTAATATAAACAAAAACATCTAATATGTACCAAACACAAATGGTAACAAGGCAGAAGGAATCTCTAAGTTCACAGTTGTCATGAATGCATCATTAGATTCGCTTCTGCCTTCGTGGTTTTTAATAGGTATGTTTCTTAAATTAGAAGTTTCTGAAAACTAAATGATTTAGAACTCACAATTCCAGACTGAGAAAAACTGTGTGTATGAGTTGGAATTCGATGAGGGTTTTTAATTTTAAAAAGTACGACACAGCTGTAAAAAAAAAGACATCCTGGTTTTTATTTTATTATTGTAAGATTCCAATAAACTACATATAAGATAACCATTTTCTAGATTTATTTAATTCGATTTAAGCTTTAAATTTGCTAATGTGAAGAATTCATATCTAGAAAAAAAGGCAAAATTTTCTTTCAAAAGAGTCAGAAGATTTCTTGAAATAGCTGTAGCCATTTAAACCCAGAGCATTTTAGGCTTTTTTTTTGGCATTACTATGTTAGTGGTTAACACTGTCGCCGTGCACCTCCAGGGTCCAGGTTCGATTCCTGCCTCGAGGTCTGTGTGCATGGAGTTTGTATGTTCTCCCCGTGTTTGGTGGGTTTCCTCTGGGTACTCCGGTTTCCTCCCACAGTCCAAAGACATGTAGATTAGGCTAATTGTGTTCCCTAATTGCCTGTAGCGTGTGAATGAGTGTATGTGTGTGTTTGTGTGCCCTGCCCTGCCCATGAAAACCGGTGAACTGGGGAGTGAAGACTGGCCCGTATAGTCCGATCCAATAGAAGCACTAGTGGAGCCCACATTGCGGAAAAGGTTAATGCTGGTTCTGATAAAAAAGCATCACAGTTATGGTGGCAAAAGAGGGGACTTACTCAATATTACGCAGGTGGTCTGTGTATCCTTTTGTTCAGCACTACCTAGGCAGTATGATGAACTTATTTAATTTGAATTAACTACTGTATATGACTATGCCCAAGCAAAAAAAAAAAAAAAAAAAAAAGGGTCAAATAGGTAAAGAAATAACACAAATACATACGATCATATTTTTATGGTGACCCAAAATAATGATACAAGTAATAATGTTAATAATAATCATAATAATAATTGACATCATGAGATTGACATCTTTGTGACATCATTCCCATATTCCAGTTGTGGTAAAATTGATCTTTTAAAAGTAATGATAACCTGGGCTCTACCTGACGTACCCGACAACCCAAAAACACAGTTTAATATCTGAAGCCTCCCTCGTCGAGACATACAGACAATTGCTTTTTTTTTTGGTCATTATTGAATCTGTGCTGTATTGAGGTTTAAAATTATTATTCAGGGTGACCGACAGGAGTCGGATGGTTTTAAAAACATCAACAGCACTCAGAAACTCAGAAAACAGAGGTCAAGACATGCCATTTGAGTTACTTATTCAGTTACGGAAAATAATGTCATTTAGATGACGACCATCCTCTTGAATTCAGTTTCCAATCCCTCCTTGAAATTATCCATCACTCGGGCAAACAGCTGCTAATCAATCGTAAGCATGTCTTGTCGGATGGTATCCTTCAATTAATTCAAATTACGGTTTGTGAGTTTACTCACGGCTTTTCAGGTACCGCCATAAGAAGAAATCACATGACATCAGGTGACCTTGGGGGCCATCGCACATCGACCAACATTGAATTCTCAACGAAATAGCCAACAAACTATGTTGTAACGTCATCCACTGCTTCCTTCTGACTGAATTGCGATTCCAGTGGGGGGAAGACATCTAGCTTGTCCCCCACCCATCACCAATTACCGCGTACTAACGTCTGACTCCCGTCGGTCACCCTGTGTTCGGTTCAGTGTAATCATATTACAAGAAATGTCTGATCTTTTTGACCTGATTCACCTTTTTACTAGCTGTCATTTCTTTGCAGTGAGCATTTCACAATTGTACAAAGCAGGAAAAATCCTTTTTTGAGTGATAGATTTTGGCCAGACTGTCCTCTCAGATAATTTAAAAAGCTAGTTATGAGCTTTTCACATCCATACAGAAGCCAAACAAGCAAAATGTCACTGCACGTGATAATTTTTAACAAGTTTAATAACCAGTAAAAAGTAAGGAGATGAGAGTTGGAAAATCTTTCCATGTTTTTTCCAAGTCTTGAGTTTGCTCATTGATCATTTTCACTATTTAATAAGGAACAGCAGCACTCGAGGGCCAATTAAGCCGTCCTCAACACATCTTAACCTAACATTTCTGACATATCGACTTTCACATTGATCAGCATTATCACATCATCTTCTTTTATCTCTCTCTAAGTGCTGTCCTCTCTGATCAGGACGCCTTCGGACGCGTCCTCACTCGCTGCTTTGATGAGGCCACTTCCAGTTCCATGATAAATCAGTAAAAAGCACTTTGGGTTAGCATCAGCCTTCGATCTGAAGTTACCCAGCGAATGATGATGATGATGATTTACAGCAACCTTACACAACATATCACATATACTGCTAAAAAAACCTTATACATATACTGCTAAAAAAAAAAAAATCACTAAATAGCAGAAATTGTTTCAAGAACTGTCCAATGCATTATTAAAACCTGGAAGGACAGTGCTGAACCATCAACTTCACAGACGAAATGTAGTCAGAAAAAAAAAATATATAATGGTAAATGGACATGATTAAAGATCAATTAGTGGATTGTTTGGTAAAGAATGCATAGTACAAATACACAGAGTTATTTGTGATAGTGAAAGTGAGAACTCACAGGATTGGGACTAAGTAAACCACTATTTGTTAGTGAAACTCATCAGAAAAAAACGTTTCAGTTTGCTAGGAAGCATAAAGACTGGATTTTGGAGCGATGAAAAAAGTCATGTGACCTGATGAGTCCAGACTGACCCTATTCCAGAGCGATGGGCGTGTCAGGGTAGGAAGGGAAGCACATGAAGCGATCATGCATTGTGTCCCCTGGAGACAGTGTTATGATCTGCGGTTGATCAGTCGCTCAGGTCGAGGCTCAGCAACGTTATGTGGCAATAAAATGAAGTCAGCTGACGACCTGAATGTACTGAATCAACAGGTTTTTCTTCCACAACATAAAGAGAGGCTCTGGGAGCATAAGAATCATTTTCATTCATGAACTAAAGTTTTCAAACTCTGAGTGTGTGTGACTTTTTCTTTTGGCCAGGCCGTATATTTATCCAATATAAGATTGCATTAAAAAACCCCGCAGCATTTCATGTTACTGAGAAACTGCAAATAGTCCTTTAAAGAATACGGAATTTAACCTTGCTGTGTTATAAACCTATTTATATACTGTCCCAACACTTTTCCCTCATATCTCCACTCTGTTATTTTGTCCGAGGCGAGCGTTGTTTGTTAGCAGATGATTGTATTTCCCTCTTTTTCTCTCCCCAGCTCCTCTGGGATACATTACATATAATAATCTGGCGTGTTAAAATTCAGATCCTGCGTCTGTAGGCTTTTCACCCCGTCCGTCTTCTTGACATCATATTACAGGTTGCGTTTGAAAGGCCAGATTATGCATTCAGAGTGTCTTTTTTTTTGTGTGCGTGTGTGTTTTGGTCTCTTTTCGAGAGCCCTTAAGCAGACGCTGAATCGGGCTACGGGAGATTATCTGTGTTTCTTTGCATATGTGCTGTGTTGTGATATTTCGAGTCGCGAGAGTGGAAGCTGAGGGTGAACCTAATGCGATTAGACAATTCAGTGGTGCTAGGAACAGGTAATCTCCAAAACAATGTGTGTGAAAATGAAGTGAAAAAAGTGTCTGTGTTTGCTAATTGAGTTAGAACAGGTAGATTAGACTAACAGGATGTTTTTGGTTTTTCTCACCCAGGATGTGTTGTAGATTCTGTAATAATAAGCATGCACTGAATTATAATGCATTATGATTATGTAACAGTGTGTATACAAGTCAGATATAAATAAAGCACCAAGGATTTTTTCACATGTTCTTTCCATGATATTCCTCCCATTTTCCTAAAACCTAAATTTCGATAGATTGACAGCATTTGATGATCAGTTGACAATTTCGAACGTACATGACCTGGCATCTCATCCAGCATAAATATCTCACCTTGCACAGTGTTACTTGGATCATCTCCAGATCCAGGGTGACCCTGGCCAGGATAAAATGCTCACTGAAATTGTGAAAGTGTATCTTAGACATTCTGTGGGTGGAACATTCAGCAAGAAAAAGCTCCCTGACTCTAACAAAATAAACATTTTATACATTATTACTTTAAACATATACAGTATATAAATTATACTGTAATTTGTCCATGTCCATGTAATTTATTTTACAGCAGAGGTTGCCAAAGTACACAAATCATTTGCTTGAATATATATTAATAAAGGTCCTCCATTTACATGTGTACTTGAGTAAAAGTACAAAAGTACTCACCTTCAAATTTACTTACTAGGAATCAAAAGCATCAAGTCATCCAGTTACACTTAAAAATCAGTAGGTGGTGAAATTCCCACGTCAAATACTACACACTACTGTAGTTATGTACTGTAGTAACACAACGCCATGCAGCAATGTAGTTAAGTAGAAGTACAGCTATTTGCTCTACCATGTAGTGTAAGAAGTATCCTGTAATAAAACCACAGTTGTCCGTATCTGTTACAGAGGAAAGGTAAAATTTTGTATTGTGAAACACATTTTCCCATAGGAAATAATGTAAATGCAGATAATCCGTTCCAGCCACCCAAACATATTACCAACATTACCGATTTCCAACACTATAATTATATTTTTGCATATAAAAACAATCAAAACATTTGGAAAAGACATGTAAATGAAGTAAAATATAAAATAAATAGACAGTAAACCTCATATAACCTTAATTTATGATTCCTCTTGGCACCGGCTGCTTTAAAAATTAAACTTAAAGTGGCTCCGTTTTCTTCTTGCTACCGTCCAAAAAATACATAAAATCACTTTGCTTGGCATTTTACTGACACAAACATAACATTTTGAAGGGCTCCCGGGCGTACTCACGGCGTTCGGTTTGGCTCGGCTTGTTCACTCATACGCCAAAAATATTTTACATGCTGATTTTAAATTCTTGCAAAATTTCAGTTTAAAATTCTTAGACAGGGCATTCATATGCTGAGGTACCGCTGTACACTGGTAAAGTACAGGTACATGAAATATGTACTTCACTACAGTCATGAGGTAAATGTACTTGGCTACCTTTTACCTTTTGGTCTAGAAAATGGTTAATAACCTCTGACCTAGTTATTATTAATTAATCAGAAATTCAAAATGGCCACCAGACAACCAACAGTAAACCAAATGGTGTCAGGTATGGTATGCTTTGTTCGTGCTTTAATTAAAATCTTTGCAGATGGTTATCTTTTTAGCTTCAATGTTTCAAGCCTGTCAGAATCCGTCACGCTAATATGCATGTTAAAACAGGGCCAGAAGGGGCATAAGCTCTAATAAAGAGACAGTAATACCCATAGCTCAGAAGTCATCATCTCTGAGCTATCTATAGCTTCTCAGCCTGTACGATCCGTTCCATCATCAGAGTGTGTGGTGAGATATGTTAATAATCACTGGTCTGAGATCAGAATGCAAATCGCCTTGGCATGCTTGTCTCCATATGAACAAAGTTCTGAACTTGTTCCTTCTAAACACAGTGAGATTCGATCCCGCTTCCCTGCTTGACGTCTCTGACGAACCCATCCTGACCTCCGCTTTAACGCTGGATAAACACTGACGCACTGTAAACCTTCACAGGCGGAGAAAATGGCCGAGCTGTGACTTTCCTCTCACACCTCTGCGGTAAGCACGAGAGTGATGGATATCGAGTGTTTATGCAGCTAAAAGCAGAAATGCGCCCTGAGCTGTTTTGTAGACTATAACACATAATGCAGAAGTGTTATGGTTATGACAAAAAAGGACACACACCCTGGAAAGTACTGCACTTGTGTCCTGTCCAGGGTGTCTTCCTGTCTCCAGTGTTCTGAAACTGGTAACACCCTGACTAATTGGACAGATAAATAATTAAAACTGTTTGTGTTTGGTTTCTTTCTGAGCAACGTCCTAGATTGCAAAAAGTATTCACCTCCCAACATGTTCAGAGTCATCACAGTCTTTCTCATTTGTCTAAAAACTGGCTAATTGGATAATTACTTACGCCTCGCCATGTCCAACGATATGCTTATTCAATACATATTTCTGCTCTCACTCCCAAAGGACTAGATCATGTGAAGCTTTAAATTTGAAAGAAAGAGAAACATATGCAAAGCTCCAAACCTTCCCTTGAAATCTGCATTCCATTCCATTCCATTCCATTAGATGCTCAAAGAAGTCTCTGAGAGTCCACCAACAACAACGCGTAAGACTGGAGAACCTGCGCAGAACCCAACATGATGAGGTCCTCTCAAATCCAGCTAACTACTGTAGAAGAGCAGCAGGATGGACACCACTTCCCTGAAAGGCCATGCTAGAAGCTAAAGTTGGTGAACTAAACAAATACGTAGCCGATGGTGGCATCAAGCTCAGGTGTTTTCAGCAGTGGAACTGGAAAGCTTGTTGCTATCACAGGAAGGATGCATGAAGCCAAATCGTTGAGGAAAACCTATTTCAGTCATCGAAAAGAAATAACTGGAGAAAACTTGCGTTGATCATTGGATTAGGTGGCACTGTGGCATGACACCATTGCCTTGCACCTTTTGTGTCTGTTCTCCGTCTGCTTGGTGGGTTTCCTCTGGGTACTCCAGTTTCCTCCCAAAGTCCTTAGAAATGTGTTGAAATTATCTGAGTTGGGAATACGTGTAGAAATGGTAACATTTACAGTAAGTGTTTGTTCTGATGGATCCCGAAGCTTCAGAGCTGTAATAACTGCCTGTAGATGATTCCACCTGGGTACATGGTGTGTATAAATGTCCATGTCCCTGTTGTAAACCCCATCTCACACACACACACACACACACACACACCACCCTCAGTAGGTATTAGAGTCTAATAGCTGGCCTAGGTGTTTTAATTAGCGAGGGATTCTTGTTCTGAAGGCAGATGGCACAATCCTCTGTCTTTTCTTAAAGTCACACTAATTAAAATTCTCCGGGAAGAGCGATCCCTCCAGAATGCATAATCAGACGAACAGGCTCAGAAACTAATAAGAGACCTGACGCCTTGACAACAGCCTCACCTTGAAACTTCGGCCGAGTCGATTTCTCACAGAGTAACCCCACCGAACCCTCGCAGGATCGAGAGAAAGAGAAGAAACGCACCGAATTTGGAGGCAGATCGGCCTTTTGGACCGACACGGGCCACGCCCCGGGGCAGTGAGGCTGCTTTATAAGTATTTAATGGCACCGGGTCTGTGCTGGAATGAGTGATTTTTAAATGTAGACTATTACTGAGGAATAGGCAGGCTGGGAATACACACACTCACACACACACGCTTATAGAAATGCTGCAGCAGATGTTTCAGCTATAATCAAACAGACTGCAGATTCAGAGTTCTCTCGCTCTGTCTCACTCTATCTGCCTCTTTCTCTCTCTCTTTGTTTCTGGCTCTCTCACTCTCTTACTGTCTCCCTCTCTTACTCAGTTTTCTAACTGTCTTACTCTCTATTTGTCTTTCACTCTCATTTTCTTATTTTATCTCTCTCTTTATCCCTTTGTTTCTGACTGTCTAACTCTATCGTGTTCTTCTAGATTCTCTCTCGCTCTCATTCTGTCTCTCTCACTGTCTCTGTCTCTATTTCTGACTCCGTAACTTTCTATATGTCTTTTGCTTTCTGTCTCACTTCCCTTTTCTCTTTCCCACTCTGTCTGTGTTTCTGACTCTATCTTTACAGTATCTACAGTATATGGCTGTCTGTCTCTCTCTGTATTAATCTCTCTGTGTGTCTTTTAATCTGTCTCACTTTGTCTCTCTCTTCCTTTCTATATCACTTACTGACTGAGTCTTTCTCTCTCTCTCACACACCCAAAATTTTTCTAGCTATTTCCTTGTCTCTCTCCCACTTTCTCACAGACTCACTTTCTTTCTCTGTGTTTCTAATAGTGTCTCACTCTCTGTCTGTCAGTCTGTCTCACTACTACATGCACAGTCTCTCTATCTCTCGGTCTTTGTTTCTGATGCTGCCTCACTTTCTCTCTGTCTTTATCTTTCTTTCTCAATTTTTTCCCTGTTATATATTTCAGTCTTTTTATTTATCTAACTCCCTCTTTCTGTGTCTCACATCTCCCTTTTTCTTTCTCTCTGTCTGTCTTTCTCTTTCTGCCTCTTTATTACTTTTTCTTCTGCAATCTAACCCTCTGTTTATCAGTCTTTCTATCTGTGTCTCTGGCTCTTTGTCTCACCCCATTTTCTCTGTGTTGTTCTCTCTCTGTGTTTCTCTATATTTCTCTACATTTATCCCTGTCTCTCTACCTCTCTTAATCTCTCTCTCTCTCTCACTCTTTCTGATTTGAGTAAGAACTAAATATGGAAGGAGACTCCAGTGTCAGTGCATAGGCGGATGAAGGAGTGAGTGTTTATAACTGATGCTATAACGTAAGTGAGAACTGAGACTGACTAGTTTCACTGATGCTCCACAGCAGTAAACAGAAATATAAAGTAATATAATTATAAATGAATAAAGCATAATGTCATTCTTTAATGAATAAGAACCTGCAAAGTGGTGTAAGAGGAATAACACAGTGTGACATGCTTTCAGGTTCTTCCTCCCACCACCACGGTGTCCCGTGTCCTGAGCTTCTCAGGGTTGGTGTCCGGTTCGGGAGTTTAGCAGTGACCTTAAGTGACCTTGACCAGTCATCGGCTCTATTCCAGTGAGTCTGGAGACATTCCTGGAGAGGTTTGATGATTTTCCTGCGCTTTTTGATTAACTCATGCACTGTTCATAAATCCGGAAATTCCCAAATGGTGCTCCAGGCCTGGACTTGATGATTCCTGAAGGTCACAGCAGTTTTATTAAAGCATTTCCCACAACTGTCTGTTATTTAAGACCTATCTAATTCTAAGAAAGTCCACATCAAACCTGCATTGATGTGGTTCTGTTTTTGTCTATGAGAACACAGGAGCTGATCCAGGGGTGTGCTCTACTATTTCCAGGTTTTGACCCTAACATGTTTTTTTTTTTTTTTTTTTTAATGACTATCTCAGAGCTGTGATTTCATAGCATTTCCTATTTCTCTTGTGCAACTTTGAGTCAAGCATTAAAGCTAAGGCAATTAATTGGGTTTGCGCTTTACTACAGCTTGAATAAAAAGCCGACGCCGGCCTCAATAAGGCTCACAAATTGAGTTCACTTCCTTGTTGCTTTTGAACGCTGCACCTTGACTTGCCCCTTTCAACCCAATTAATCCCAGTGATGATGTCAGAAAGCACAGTCTTCACCCGTCTGTATGAGAGAGAAATTAATCCGAGTGTTCATGTGGTTTAAATGAAATCTATCGAAACATTCATGAGAACATTACTCAGACTCTTGGTGGGTTTTTGATTATAATTTTTTTTTAACACTTTACATGGAGGGACGGTTTCCCTGACTCATATGGGAATAATGGCAACCTCGAGTACCTCTATAAGAGTAACTCTCATTAAATGTGTGTACTTTACAATACATTACAAAGAAAAGCAAGGTTTGAAGGAAGTAGGGAAGACGGTTGGTGCCTCCAGTCAGTGTATGTAGCTAGCACTGTTGCCAGATTTAGCTGGCAGCTTCCCAAAGACTCTTCAAAACTTCGAAACCTGCCAGAATACACACAGACCCGCCCTAAATATTTGGTCAATATTGCGTTCAGCATTTTGTCACTGTAGATTTGCAGTTTGTAATGCTGTAACTATGCGTAAGAACACTGTACAACAGCAGGCATCTGAAGTCAATAACTGACAGAAATGCAATACCAACACATAGTGGATGAGAATGTGTATGTATACAGTATGTATAAGGGAAGCACGCAACATGGGAGGCCTCCTTCAATCCTCTAGTGCACCTTGATGATGGCAGTAGGAACCAATGATGATGAAGTGGGAATGTCTGTTCATTCACGTCATGATGACTGATTGTCTGGACTATTGACACTTTTCCTAGGTTTTGTTGCAAATAGTCTTATAAAATGTATGATGTTTAAAAACAAATTTTATCTGCCTGCCTACACCAATTTAGACCCGGAACATAAAAATGAGAAATCTCAAATTACACCGGAACCTGACGAATCTGGCAGCTCTGGTAGCTATACACTTACTAGATGATTTAATGTATAATAGCTTGTTTTTCTAATCTGACAATGCAAATTCTATGAAGCTGTTTGGCTACATTGGAACTTTGTTGGACAAGCCACATCCACAAATAAAAACAGTAACTTGCAAGCAATCAAAGACGTCTACCTTGCTAACCTAAGTTGTTCCGACCTCCTGGCAGAGGTGACCAGATCTTTGGGATAAAGCACCTTTTAATTCTTTGTGGATGTTTATTCCCAGAATGCCCTGCTTCATGAGTTTAATGTTATGTTTTTTAAATAAAATACATCAAGACGTTTCGAGTTCCTTTTGGATCGCTACCTCAGGCTGAACTTGAAGTGCAGCTCTTTTATTATCAAAGACCTTTTTTAACTCAAAGCTAAGGTCAGATAATTGTTTGGCCGTTAGAAACTGGGAAAAAAAAGCTGAGTTGAGTTGAGTCGCTTCTTCAACCCAGATTTCGAATCCCTCGGGATAATGAGAGTGCTAGAGCTGGGAGAGTGAGGAGGTCTTGTCGTAGATTGCAGCTCCTATATCATCACCAGCCAATTTATTTTTGCGGAATTAAGTCACAGTTTGAATGTGAGGACGCGGGGGGACAAAGTGAAGGGGGCGATAAACGAGCAGGGACAAAGCGAAAGGGGGCAAAGCAGCAACTTCTGCCCCACAGCTGGTGTCTTAATCATTTCGCCAAGTAAGATGCTAATTATTAGGAGTGCGAAGCAAGACTGACCCGTCTACCCCCAGCAAGGAGAGATAAATAACCCTCGGCCTCCTGCGATCGATTCCTCTTTAATGACATGCACAAGAAAATTCATTCCCACATCTCGCTCTGTCACGGCAGGTAATCAGATTTCACTGTGGTGACTAATTCCTCCTCTTGAAGGAACTACTGTAATACTGAGTGCAGGATCTCAGGTTCTGATCTCATTAAGCTTCCTGTGATGGTTTCCTACTTTGTCTGTGTTCTGTGCTAGAATAACACTGTTCACCCTGATATTTGTCTCCTGGACAAAATTATGTTATTCTTATGGAATTGCACCTACTGATTACAAAAATGACACACAGTGTCAAAAAAGAACTGTATGTGAGCATTTTGAAATGTCATGGTTTTCTGCGTTCATTTGTCATAAAATGTGATCTGATCTTCATCTAAGTATTGAGTATTGACAAATATAATGTATCACAATACATAATAATAACACAAAAAATTAATAAAGAAAAGTCTGATCTTTCATGTATTTATCTTTCATGTATTTATCTTTCATGTATTTGTTTCTGCAGTACCTGGACTAATTCCACCCACTAAAAAAAAAAAAACTCTTTCCAGTTGTGTTTGACTAATGGAACTTAGTTATTAACCTAGTTAACCCAGTGTAAGTATCTATCCAGTGATGTAAACTTTAAAGCACTTTTTGTAAGTCGCTCTTTATAAGAGCGTCTGCCAAATGCCGAAATGTAAATGTAAATGTATTGAGAACCATAAAAACCTCATAGTGCTAGTGGAAAAAGTATGTGAATCCTCGAGTTAATGATCTCAAAAAAGCTAATTCGAGCCAGTTTTTTGTCGTCACTTGTAGTTTTTTTAACAAGAGTTTGGAGGTGTGGACTGAGCTACTTTTGACTGATAAAAAAAAAAAAAAAACACTCAAACTTTTTGAATTTGCTCCGCACAAGAAGAATACGCTAATGTGAGCCATGTCTCGCCAACAAGAGGATCTATGATCAGGAATTGCTGATTTACATAAAGCTGGAAAGACTTTAGAAATTCACCAGTCTACAGTTAAATGGAGACACTTTGGGACTGTGGCTACTCTAACAAAAACCCAAAGAGCACAAATAAATACTCATCAATGTGGTAAAAAAAAACAAGAGTGACAGCCAAAGATTTGAGGGCATCATCGAACTGGCTAACATCTGTGTTCATGAATCTACAGGATATAAAAAACTTGGAATAAGCTGGGTGTACATCCATGGCAGGACATCAGAAAGGAAACCACTGCTTGCTAAAAAGAACATTGCTGCACATCTGAAATATGCGGAAGTGCACATTGACACTCCACAGCTGTGGCAAAATGTTTTGTGCACTGATGAAACTAAGATTTAACTATTTGTGAAGAACACACAGCACTACATCTGGTGTAAAAAGGTCATTGCATATCATTATGAAAACATCATCCCTACCATAAAGTATGGTGGAGGAAACATCATGATTTGGGCCTGCTTTGCTGTCCACAACAGAATGGCTTCAAAAAACAAAATTTGAAAAAAAAAAAAAAATCTGCCTTTTGAAGTGGCCAAGTCAGACCTCAACCCAATAGAGATGCTAAGGAATTACCTGAAGAGGGTCAAACACATGAGACGTCCAAATAATATGACAGAGCTAAAGCAGTTTTTCCAGGAAGAATGGGCTAAAATTCCTCACCTTTTGGCTAAATAGTAACGGCATATTTTTGTAGAGTCCCCACATTTAAGAAAGTTCTGTCAATCATGTTGGAACAGGAAACTGCTCAAAGTCCGCAAACTGCTCCCACAAGGTTGGGAGCATTAAATTGTCCAAAATGTCTTGGTATGCTGAAGCATTAAGAGTTCCTTTAACTGGAAGTAATGGGCCGAGCCCAATTCCTGAAAAACAACCCCACACCAGTTCCAACATACCTGCGCACCTGACCTCAACCTGTTAGAACCCTTTGGGATGAATTAGAGCGGAGACTGCGAGCCAGGGTTTCTCGTCCAATATCAGTGTCTGACCTCACAAATGCGCCTCCTGAAGAACGGTAAAAAATTCCTATAAACACACTCTTACGCCTTGTGGAAAGCCTTCTAAGAAGAGTTGAAACTGTTATAGTTGCAAAGGGGGCGGGGCCAACATCATATTAAACCCTATGGATTAAGAATTGGATGTTACTCAAGTTCATATGCATATGAAGGCAGGGGAGCAAATACTTTTGACAATATAGAGTAGATACATTCGAGTACATTAACGCTAATATTGTAGCTAATATTAAACAACATTAGCAGAAATTAAAATATTAAAAAGTTGTGCTCTTTCTATACTTTATTAGTTATTTAATGAGATGAAGATGAAAGTTCAATAAGAAACAGATCTAATCTTGACAGATTAATAAGGTCCTATCTCTGTTTAACCAGTGGTTTAACCTCTGTTTAACCATCAAAAATATACTTTCTAATCATCTCATTATCTTTCTAGAAGTAACCTTATAGTGTAGGAAATCTTGAGCTGTAAATGTAATTTTTTCTTTATAATTATATTTATTTATTTGTTTTGTTTTTTTAAGCTCTAATGTCATATCTTTGATGTCTTCCATCTCAAAATGGCTCTTTATCCAGATATTATACTATACAGCTTATACTATTAAGGTCAGGATATGACATTTCATTTGTTTTACATTCTTTAATTTTCTTCTTTGTCTTTTATTCTGTCTAGACCTGATGTCTGCAGGGCATTATAATATTATCAGTATCAGACAAGAAGAAACAGCAATCAGTTCCATTTCTGGTTGTTATGAATATACATGGCTTGTGCAATGCCCTACCCGTTCAACATTTCAGGTGTTTTGTTGTGACCAGATAAAGCAGATCCACACATTGTGAGCTTCACCTAGTTCTGAAGGCACTTATTTATAATTTTTTTTTTTTTTTTTTTTTTTTTACAAAATGTCATCTTCATTATGCTGAACCATTTTACCTTTTAAGTGTAGTAAGTATTTTTACTATTTTACTCACTCACTGTATTCAGGATCGCGGGGGGCCTAGAGCCTACCCAGGAGACTGGGAGGGTACACACTGGACAGGGCACCAATCCATCGCAGGGCACACAGACCAGTGGCGGCTACTGGTCTGTCAAATAGGGGAAGCTCATTTTCGGCCTCACTTTCACGGCTCATTTTCACT
>JAQMYJ010000033.1:34617766-34638779 GCA_030014305.1 Clarias laeviceps | reverse complement strand
TTGTCTCTCATAGTTGAGGTAAACCTATGATGAAAATTACAGGCCTCTCTCATCTTTTTAAGTGGGAGAACTTGCAACTGGTGGCTGACTAAATACTTTTTTGCCCCACTTTAATGTTCAGCAAGTAATGTATGATTGTATAATGAAAAGGTACCAATCTGGCTGCAAGTAATCAAATGCAATTGTTATTGTAGCTATACTGTACTCAAGTTGTCATTAAATTCTCAGAATTCCTTTGACGTACAAACATGACTCTTACCATGAGGCTGAAATTTAATGACCTGCGTAAGAATTCCGTAATAAATGTAAACTTTAACAGTGAGAATGAAACCACAGACACATACTAATAATCAATCTTTTTCTATATACACTTTGTATTTGTCACAGTTAGAAATTAGCATTAGATTGGTGTGATAAGCATTAGAGCTGTTGCTTGTTAACCTTATCGAACTCTTTTTGTTTATTGGTTAAAGTACATTACAAATTCATCAGCAGGGAGTTTAATCAATGTGATTAATAGAGCTATGTAATTTAATCAATATTTTGTTGGTTGATTCAATGAAGTGAGTTGATTAAATGGGTCTGTTTTCAATTCAGAGTCCATCCACACATTTTAAATTATTTAGCTGATCTTTAAATGTTAAATAGTCTAAAACCTAAAAGACTATATGTAAAAATAAAAAATAAAAACTCACAAATACTCGGATTTTGGAAGAGTATTGCTGTTTCACCATTTGATTTTATGCATGAATGAAAGAAGCAACTGCTACCTACTGGAATGAAGTGTGAAGCAGAAAAAAAAACATTTTGATAAATCAATAGCACAGGTTACTCAGCATTTCAATGTTACTAACTAATTGCAATGTCCCAAAAAATCTACTCTCACTCATTGTCTAGACCACTTATCCTTTATAGGGTCACAGTAGACCTGGAGCCTATCCCAGGGGACTTGGGGCACAACGCGGGAAACACTCTGGATTTGGTGCCAATCTATCACAGGGCACACAGTTCAAGCAATTTGGAAAGCCTGATAGCCTAATCTGCATGTTTTTAAACTGTGGGAGGACACTTGAGTACCCGGAGGCAACGCACCAAATATGGGGAGAACATGCAAACTCCATGCACACAACCATAGCAGGGCTCAAACACTTGACCCTGAAGGTGCTAACAATGCTAACCACTATGCCACTGTGCCACTCCTCCCCGCCAATTTTTTATTGAATTAATTTGAAAGTCCTTTGATCCACAGGTTCAGTGATTAAAAATGGTCTGTTTCCCTTACATATATTTCTTTTACTATTTTCTATGGTAGATAAATTGAACCATTTACTTCAAATTCATGTTGGGCATTGGTGACTCTCATTGGTGGTAGGCTTCTTGCTTGCCATTTTCATAGCCTGAGTTCAATACCCAGGCAATGAGGGCATCCTTAGTATTGGTTCCAAGCCCAGATAGAAATGGGACTGTCACACCATGAAGGGCATCCAGTGTAAAAAAGCAGATTGTCTGGTTTTAATAAAATACACCAGGTTTATTTAGATGATTAGTACAGTTATTCGAGAACAGAATTTTGCTACTTTTAGCATCTACTGTATGTTTAAGAAACATAATTACATTTTGTAATAGTAAAATGTAATAGTTTTTTTATTTTTATTTAAACTCATTTAAACACATCCACCTTCTTTCCTAGTTGTAGAGGTTTGCTGTTAGTTTAAGTCTCTGGCCTGCTGGATCCCTGCTCAGGATCCTGCACCACATATAAGTGGATAAAAGCATCTTCTAAATGAATAAATGAATAAATACAATCCTCTAACCTTGATAATGACCTCGGCCTATTCCCAGCAAAGATATAAGATATGATACAGGCTTGAGTGTTTCTCAGAGAAAGAAAAAAACACTTCATGAGCATGATGCGATAGTGTTAACAGTTCTCCGATAAACGTATTACCCCTTCAGCTCTTTAACCAGTGAAATGGAGCTTGGGAGTTTAAATTAAAACCACTTTTCTTTGCATTATACATGGCTTTGCATAAGAGCTCCAGGATTTCTATTGCAAACTCATTTGTAATAAAAATGCACTGTGCATTTGAGTTTATTGAGCAGGTCATTTATTTAAGTAATTGCCCCTTAACATGGGAGTTACTAAAACCAGCGCTGTGTGATCAGCTGACCCAAGTGAACTTGTAAATTTCCCTCAGGCTAAAGAGAGAGAGAGACATGAGAGAGCTGGAAAAATAAGACAGTGGGTCATGGAGCTTGTTGGGCAAAAACAAGATAATAATTTCACACTACAATGTTTTAATATGTTATCTGGTCATGAACAACTTTCAATTATTCTGCAAAAAAAAAAAAAAAAACTACTTTGGGCCACATGAAGACACAACGCAAAATTCCTGAATTGATCTACGGTATCACGTGGTAGCCGATTACCTTGGTGAATCACCTTGTTCATTTTCAATGTGATCAGTTCTAGTTTTGCTCATTTGCTACTGTACCAATAGAGACATGTCTCAATTCTATAAAAAGTACTGTGTTGTAGTTCCAGGGTCCCTGGGGTTGATCCAGAACTCTGATTACTGTCTTGGTGGAAGTTCACATGGTCTCCTCATTCCTGTGGCACCTTCCACTTCATTCATGGGACAGACTCCATATCCTTTTTTTTCCAATTTTTAAAAGCTCACATACAGGTGAAATCTGTGATGTCATAAGTCAGTCTAAGGTCAGGTATATATGCCATCTCAGGAACAAATTAAATTCTGTTAATGATGACAAATAGATTCCGTGGTCAGCTGCTGAAAGGAATATATCACTTTCCCAGAAAACCGTCCATCCTTCCTTATTGGCAGCTTAGTGAATTAATCCCTTCTTTTTTTCCCTTTTAATCCTTTTCCTTATCATAAGATTATGAAAAGCCTGATCCCTCTCTCAGATATTAAAATTGCATCCATAATATGACTCTGAGCTTAAAGAAATCAATGCGGGCGTCCCAGCGGCCGCCGTCGGTGGCTCAAGAGCACTTTGTTTTGAATTTCTTTTCCGTAATTTGTAATTCCCCTAGCCCGTCCCGGAGCCCGTGACATGAATAATGCGCAGCAGGCCACACATCGTTGGCATTCAAAGAATGCCAATCTACTCAAACGGGGCACAAATTGGAAAAACACTCCAGACGTTTTTCATTCAGGTGCTGGAGGTTTGCTTATTTTCTCATTCACCTCGCCTGCTTTGAAAATATCTTTGTGTGTGTGTGTGTGTGTGTGTGTGTGTGAGGGTGGTTCTGAATGACCGGGCACACACACAGTTTGGCCCAAACATGGCACCCAGCATTGTGTAAAGCTCATTTCTTCCTTTCATCTGCTTTGCATTGAGGACCAGAGGTTATCCACTCATGCATGCACAAATAACCCGAGTGCCCTTTGTGTGGAAAGAATAGAAGTTAGTCGCCTTGTGTTGCCATTTCTTCACAGACATCGATAAAAGTTCCTTGCTCATACACCGTGAATAGCAATGCGGGCCAAGGCAATCTCAGACAGACACACTCCCGATGAGCTGTAAGCAAAATGTACTGTAATGTATCGCTCTGCGTGCCACTAATACAGACTCGTTTTGGATTTATTCTTTGTATCTTCTCATGACTTGAGGAGTGTACAATTGCACTAATACGTCCTGGCCTAACACTAGTGACAAATCCTTGAACATGTTCTACAAAACAAGCGTAAGGTCTACTGGTCTCGATGCATACATGCATGTGCGGTACTGTGCAAAAGTCTTGACCCCCTCATTTCTTCATTCTTTGCTTTCAAAGAGCCAGAAACTGGTGCAGATGATGACAGATGATCAGGCCGGTGATTAGTTTGGAACAGACGAGAGGGGAAATGAGGTCACTGCTGATTTTGTTACATAAACATCCAGTTTTTAAATAGTATTTTTAGGCACTTTACTGCTTGTTGAAGTAAAACGTTTTTTAATGTTATTTTAATGATTTTCTCCCCAATTTAATCGTATCCAATTCCTCCTTGTCACCAGGGGGCTCCCACATTAAGGCTACTGCTATTAGTCAGTCAGGGAGGGGCGAAGACTGTCACATGTTTCCTTCGAACCACGTGATGCCAGCTAACTGCATCTTTTTTGAACTGCTCGCTCAAGCACCATTAGGGGCAGTGTAACACATTTGGAGGACATCGCTATCCACTCCTTCTGCTTGCATGAGCTCATAGACACCCATGATTAGATGTAGAGCTGTGATTAATGTGAGAGCACTATGTGCCTCCCATCCCACCCCACTGAGAGAGTTTGGCCAATCAATGGGAATCAAACCAGCGATCGCCGGATGATGGACGAGCACTTTTACCACTGCTCGCCCTATCATATTATCCTTTTGAACGTCCCAACGAATGAGAGCATTTGAGTTTCAGGGTAAATTAAAATAAATTTTGCCACTTCCCCAAATATGAGGACTTAAGTGAACAACATTTTCGAGCTGTGTAGCATTTTTTAGCTTCACCTTCACCCATGCAGAGATGAAGTCTGATTTTGGCATTATGTTGTACATGTTTGAAACATCAGCAGTGCCAGTGTGATGGAGAGCCACAAGGTGGTCTCCCGGGATATATTTGATGTTCTTGCAGTATGCTTGTAGTTCACTTTAAATTGTATGCAACAGCTTATCAATCAACATGAGTAACACTATACCCACCAGGGACACCATGGCTACAAACTTTACTCTTCTAGTTAAAAACACAGAAAGTCTCGGTTGTATATAAGGATAAAATTCTCTTTTTTCACCAACTGACCACCAACTTAAACAAACCCCACCTTCTTCTTAAGGAATACATGTCAAACATTTATAAACCACCAAGTGATGTTTGGAAGACATAGCATTCCCTTAAAGAGGACATAGCATAAGACAAATTTACACAATAAAACATTTTTACTGCTAACAAGCTGCTACTGGAGTGTAAGCCACGCCTCTGCGGGCTTAAAAAAAAGATATGACAACTAGTCTCTCCCAGCTCACTGCTGATATTCTTATATGTGTTACTTTGTCTTGTAACTTTTTTATAATGTATATTTTTATGCAAATAAGGCTGTGTCTAAATAAATACTAAGCTAAGTGTGCATGCTAATTGTCACTGGATGTTGTGGGAGTTTTTATTTAGCTTTGAAGTCTCTTAAGGAAAACTTTTGCTGAACAAAAGTTTTCGTTCCTAATTTGCATTTACAAGTATAAAATGTAACCTAAATCCAGCACTGAAATTTTCATTAAAGCAAATCATTTAGAAATCCTCTTGTGCTGTCCTGACCACTCTGGGCCCTTTGGGTCTCTTGGGTAGTGCTGTGGTTTCTGGCAGAAGGACTTTGGCAGCACTTAATTTGGATGCTGTGGGTTTGGGGTGGGGCCTACAAGAATCAGATTTATTTGTCCATTGCTTCTCATAGGGGTTCGAACTCAATCGATTATGATTATTTGTGCAGCATTGGCTTTTCTGTTGGATCTGGCTGAACAGGCTGGTCTTTTTTTCCTGCGGGCATGGTTGAGCTCTGATCCTTTGATTGTTTTGATAATTAATGTTAATGTGTTAATGTTATGTGGTGTGAATTCTATGGCTGATTATTACTGTTGCGTATGCATATATATATATATACAATATATGAACATATGTATATGAATATTAATTAAGTGGTTGTGAAGTGGGTCGAGCTCTGTGCCTTCTTCAATGGTGTCTCAAATTTACAGATAACAAGATAATTGTCTATGGCTTTGCCCAAAAAAGAGAAGCACTCAGACCAGCACACATAACAATAAACTCTGTTATTATCAACCCAATTACACTCCTAAAACATCAAGACTAATTAAACAACACCAGTCCATTTGATTTGCATTACAGATGGCATAAACCATTTAAAGGTTCATTAGAGCAATAAACCAAGGACATTAGCTTAGATCTCATAAACACCGGAAAAAAACAACAACTCCCATTTGATACAAACCACAATGTCACACTGAAGCAAGACTTCTCACATGGCAACATGAGGGGGAAAAAACTTAACATTACGACACTTGGACAATTAATCCTCAAATGTCAGCAAATAAGGGCTCAGGTGAATGAAAGTGCAGGATAGATGATGTTTAATAAAATAGCTAGTAAACAGTTCTAAAACCCTGATAACAATGTTCAGGCAATCTGCAAACATCACACAGGAAAGGCAAAGTCAGAGTGAGGAATAAAGAAACACAAGGGCAAAGATGAAACACAAGGTTTGGTAAAGTCAGATAACAGGTTTACTCAGTCTTTACTTCACAATAGATTATTATTGATGATGATCAACTTGATGATTAGTATGATGATGGACTCCAGCTGGTGCACTCACTGAATTGACCAATAGCTCGGAACATTGGAAAAGTCCAAGGAGCTCAATACAGATCTGAAAATGAGGATAGTAGATTTACACAAGTCAGAAACGTCTCTCAGCTCTTATTCATCCCTCTTCTTGTCCAAGCTTTAGCAATGGTAATGAGTGAGTAGTGCCTCTTTTTTCTCTTGTGTGAACTGTTTAGGTATAATTGGGAAATAAGTTAGTTAATAAAGTCTTATATGGATGTGTTCAAGTCAAAGTGTGAATTTTCTCTATATAATCCCCTGCTACACTAACGCACTTATTCCTTATTTCACTAGTGCTTGGATACCATCAAGGCAGAAAGTTTTCTCAGTATGCAGGAGTGTCATGTCTGAAACACTGGCCTCCCAGGAATTCCCAAACATATGGAAAGGGCTTAGAGTGAGGTTAGGATTGTATGTGGCAATAACTCACGGCTGAGTTCCTGTAATGTACAAATGGTGCAGTGGGCAGTATGAGGTCATGCATTGTCCTGCAAAACCAGAACAGAACGCCTTGGTATTCGAAACAGATGTTTTTTTTTTTTTTTTCTGTTAAAGGAAAGGCAGTGTGAAGCCGTCAGTTTGATCATAGCTCTGGAGAGAAATAAAGGGAATTTTTACTCTCTGAATTGTGTTCTGTTATTCTGCACAAAACGTAAAAAGTACTGGTTTGACTTTAACATCCCTTGTATATTCCAGTGCATACTGGGTCAGTAACAACTAGCTATTGTTAATAGTGCCTCCTATTCATCAGGGTTGATATTAGAAATCTTATTACATAACCCCTGTGGCAATAGAATTTTATCAACCACTGGTAGTTTAACAAAAAAAAGGGCAATAAAGCACTTCTACCACTTCCTCTTACTTGTCCCAGTGTCTGAACAGCTACTTGGCTCCATCCATCCATCTCTCTCTCTCTCTCTCTCTTTCTCTCTCTCTCCTTTATCCATCACCTTAAGTATTTCCAGAAAAAAAATATTGCTGGAACAGATTTTTGCTTTGATGTCCAAAAGGCACTGTAATACAACGGAAACTGTGCTCATTAACGAAAACCAATTATGCCATTGTTGGCAGTGATTCATCTCCTGCAGCCGGTCTGAAAAAAGCATCTGTATTCCCTTGAGCTCATGGCCTTGGATCTCTCTGGCTCTAAGGCTCACCTAGATTTCAAAACCTCTACCCAGGACATCTCTAAAGGGTGTGGCTGAATTTAGCAGTGATTACGAGTTATCACTTGATTATGTTCATTTTCTAAGCTGTATTTACTAGCCTTCAGCTGTCTGTTGTACTGTTATAAGAAAATACCTAGTAATGGGTTGATGTGAAGCATCCAGAACTTCTTTTTTTTGTAACAGCCTGCTCTAATGTTTTTTTCATCATATTATACCATAGCTATTTGCCAGTGATTACAAAGAATGACACTTACTTACTGGAGCCTATCCCAGGCAACTTCATGCATTAAGTGTGGTCCACCCTGGATGGGGGCAATCCATCGGAAGGAACACACACTCATTACACACTTCAGGCAATTTGGGAATGTCAGTTAGCCTAATCTGCATGTCTTTGGACTGGGGGAGGAAACCAGAGTATCCGGAGGAAACCTATCAAGCATGCGGAGAATATGCAAACTCCATACACACAGAAATTGAACCCTTGACCCTTGAGGTGCAAGGTGACAGTGCTAACCACTAAGCCACCATGCTGCCTGTCCGGACAATACAAAAATGGAAAAACAGGATAAAAAGCATGGAATGTTTCTAGATGACAATTGAGATTTGAGATCTGAACGTCTAAACATGAATAAACCATGACTTTCGCATACCTTTAATACTGTAGAGCAGCCAGGTATAAGTTCTCACTTGTGTTAGAGCAGCTATAAAATCATTTAATAACTAGTGTCTAGTGTCCCTTTTTTTCTCACTATTTTTCTAACAAACCATGGTTTGTTTTGTTAGCATAAACTCATCCATCCTGAACATGTTGGAAATCATACTAAAGTTACGGTTTTACTTCTATTACTAAAGACTCCTTCAATAAAAGTTAAATAAAGGTGTCCTTATAGAATTTTTTTTTTAATGTGTTTAAATTAAGCATTCTTCATTCACGTCCCTCATACTGCAAATTCACAGCTTCATTACTGTTAGAAAAGATTAAACACCTTTTAACCAATCATAATCAACAATTTGATCAGAATTTAAGATCATTGGTATAGGAAAAAAAATATTTCAGTTTCTTAAAAATATAAGCTGAATAATCATGCTGCGTTACTGTATGATGATGGATTATTTTTTTGGACCCTTCAATTTGGCCCTGGTGCACTTCCATTGCATTATCACCTCGTAATGGGCTTGTGGTTGATGCTGATGTTGTGTTCATGTCTCTGTCCATTCTGGAATTGAATTAAATCAGCGAAGCCACTGAAAAAAACAAAAAGTGACTCCAACGTGACCTATGATCACAGTGCTCCATTAGAGCTTTATTAGTCTCTGCAAATGTCATTTTGTCACCAGAGGCACCATGACCTCCATGCGTGCCTCGTTCTCCTCTGACCAGCGCTCATCCGGGCTGCCGTTAACCTCCGCTTCATTAATGTCACCGCATGGAGCGGCACCAGATCAAACAGGCCAAAGTGAAGTGCATTATCTCGTATCTTTGCGACTCATATTAAATCTGATCGGACTGAGTGGCTTCTGCACGGGGTGTCGAGTGCAGTGTCTGATCTCCAGGTTTAAAATCGATATCTTCTTCCAAACAGGAGGTGATCAAAGCCATGCTCTGGTCCGAGACAGGAAGAGGATTAGGCTAGTGTGTTCAGGAGTGTTGCTAAAAATAATAGAAAGAGACAGAATGTCTTTAGCAATCAAGAGAAAAGCTTGACAATAAACTCTGGTAAAACTGTTATTGTTATGCATATTGTAAAAAATATGACAGTGCAGCATTTAAAATCCTCATCACCAAACATATATAAAAATAATAAAACAGCAGAATTAAATCTTTAAAAGGTCCAAATAAGCAAGCTACAGAATAGTAGGAACTTTAACCTTTAAGTGTTTTATGGTTAATAATTACCTGATACAGTATAAGAAACATAAAGAAGTAATGTTTTGCTTTGGACTTTGACTAGTGACTAGTAATGGCTCGTTTATGAACGATTAATTCTTTTTGAACGAGTCTTTATCATGACTCAGTATAACGAGTAGTCTCAGAGAGTGATTCGTTCATCTTTTTACGCTGTCACTGTGTACACCTGTGATGGGCATGTGCCCAAATTTAATATTGCTCCTTGCTCACTCCAAAGCTCACTAGCTAGGTGACCTCCCGTTCTGCAGGTGTGCAAAGGAGCGGGGCCGCGGAATTTGGCACGGCTGGTAAGCGGTCTACGTTGATGATCCCGAGCTCGGGGTCTGTTGGGAGACTAGACTCTTGTAATGCGCACGCTAAACGCAGAAGAGCGGAAAGTGAGCAGGGCAATGGAACAAGCCCCAGGGACTTCAAAGAGGCGAGTACGCCTTTGATCTCCGCCATGAGGACAGCCGCGAACTCAATGCCGGAGCTCTTGTGGTTTTTCAGCTCTCACACGGAGCCGGATTATTGGGACCCTGCCACCCTGGGACAAAAAGGCCACAAGGAGGTACACGTCACAGGCCTTGTTCCCAGCCGGGGAAAGCCGCCAGCCGCCAGACATCAGAGAGGACTGGGAGGAGCTGGTCCGGCCATCCACTGAGAGGAGAGTCAGTGCAAGCGAACTGCGCAGGAGCTGCTGGCCACACGGACCCACACTAGTCTTCTAGTCCGAGTCATTCATTCTTTCTGCCCGCTGTCCACCGCTCACCAGCCTGTGCCCGCATGCCAGCGGGGCACTGCCCACCAGACTTGCATGTGCACAATATCCCTTTCCCTATCTTTATGTCCTCCCTCCCTCTTTTAACCCTTTCCTTCCCCATTTTCCTTAATAAATGACCCTTTTTCCCGTAAGACCTCGCCTTGTCTACGTGCTTTATTGTGCTGCCCATGCCACAAAGGTTCGAACCCGTTACAGCACGCATTCGCAAAATATTGCAAAATCTCTGTATGTTATGTACAGGAAACAGAAATGAGTGGAATCTTCCAGTCCGAATCATTTGTTCTTTTGTCACGTGATTCCTATAGATGCCATGCAGTGCATTACACAGGAAACAGAATTGATCGTTTCTTCTCATGAGTCTTCTAGTCCGAGTCATTCATTCTTTTGTCACGTGATTTCCCATTTAGATCAACTGTAAAGTAGGTAAATTTTTATGTAACTCAACAGTTAAAATTATATTAAGCCATAACATTTGCATAATTAGGGGCATGGCCAATTTGATTGATAGTTGCAGGTATCAAACCATTAGTTGTCTGCTATGCTTTACTTTAGTTTACCTGCTAACAGGAATTGGTGTAGTTTAACATACCACAAGAAACATAGGAGTTGACATGGTACAATGTGTATAGACGTGTACTGTTTACATTTACTCAGATGTATATTCATTCAGATGTTTACAAGATATATTCACTCGGTTTATTTATATCTATTTATTACAAATACACTGCTGTTACCTTCATACAAAAACACATTTTTATATTGCACTGACTGCTTATATGGATTTCTATATTGCACTGGCAGTGTAAACACTGGATGAGAGAGAAGAGAAACTGTATTTCGATTCCTCTGAATCTGCACATTTGGTCGCATTGACAAATAAAAACCTTGAACCTTGAATATTATGGATGACGGAGTTCAATCAAATGCAAAGTAACCCTAGCATATAAACTAATTTTAGTCACCTTAGCATTTTACCTATGCTAAAACTAAGCTATCTAGCTTGAGGTAAGAAGGTAATAAGGCGTGTTCCAACTGCCAGGCTCTGGTCATTCCAACCATTTGGCCATTAATGGATTATCCAGGTCTCCTGCCAAGATGGCAACCACCAGAGCACCCACAACTGAGCTAAGTACTGGTTGAAAGCAAGCCACACCTTGTCTTCATCAAGAGATTAGAGAAACACTCAAATGGTTTTAGATTTAATAGTGTCAAGATTACACAGAATGCAACCACAGGGGGCACAATCCAAATTAATGCAAATCATTAATTTGACTTCTGTACTGGATCACTTGCACCTGGGTGCCACCACTGGTGCTGTTGACCTACAGGGTGCCGGTGAAAATCGGGCTACTGTGGGTTGAAAAAGGAAAGGAGGAAGGCATGTTCATAAGCAGAGATAGAAGGAAAGGCAAGAGTTTAGGAGTGACAGCAAGGACTTTGAATGTTGAGACTATGACAGGGAAATCAAAAGAGTTGGTTAACATGATGCTGGAAATTGAAGGTCTGATGTGTAATGTTGTTAGTGGTTATGCCCCAAAGGTAGGGCATGTGTTTGAAAAGAAGGAGAGATTCTGGAGTGAGTTAAGTGAAGTGATGCAGAGCATCCCCAGAGGAGAGAGGGTGGTAACTGGTGCAGCTTTCGAAGGACATTTTGGGTAGGGAAACAAAAGTGATGAGAATGTGATCGACAGGTTTGGTCTTTACGACAGGAATGCAGAAGGACAGATGGTGGTGGACTTTGCAAAAAGGATGGAAATGGCAGGCATGAATACTTTCTTCCAGAAGAGGCAGGCATATAGGGTGACATATAAGAACAGAGATGGACTACATCTCGTGTCGACATGTGTAATCTAAAAGAGATGAGTGACTGCAAAGTATTGGTAGGGAAGGGTATAAACAGACACAGAATGGTGGTGTGTAAAATGACACTGGTGGTGAGGAACGTGAAGAGGATAAAAGCCAAACAGAAGACAAAATGGTGAATGGAAGAATGTTGTGTAGTTTTCAGGGAGGAGTTGACACAGGCTCTGGGTGGCCAAAAGGTGCTTTCTGTTGACTGGACATCTACAGCTAATGTGATCATAGAGACAGGTAGGAGGATATTTGGTGTATCATCAGGAAAGGGGGAAGTGGACAAGGAGACTTGGTGGTGGTATGAGGAAGTCCAGGAGTGTATACAGAGAAAAAAGGTTAGCTAAGAAGTGGGACAGAAGAGAGGACTGAAGATGGTAGACAGGAGTACAGGGAGATGTAGCATAAGGTGAAGGTAGAGGTGGCAAAGGCCAAGCAAAAAGAATATGAGGACTTGTATGCTAGGTGGGAAAGTAAGAAGGGAGAGGTGGCTCTGGGTGAGGCAAAGAGATAAAGATGGGAAGGATGTGCATCAGGTTAGATTGATTAAAGACAGGGATGGAAATGTCCGACAGGTGCCAAGAAGAGAACAAAGCGTAAGAGAGGTTACTGTTGTAGAGCAGGAAGTAGCAAAAATGAGTAAAAGTGAAGTGAGGAGGGTGTTGAAGGGAATGAAGATTGGAAAGGCAGTTGGAGGTATGGAAGTGCTTAGGAGAGGTACATTTTATAGAGTTTCTGGCTAGTCTGTTTAACAAGATCTTGGAGAGTGAGAAGATCCCAGAAGAATGAAGGAGAATTCTCAAGAACAAGGGAGATCCGCAACTACAGGAGAATTAAAACTGATGAGCCATACAATGAACCTGTGAGAAAGAGTAGTGGAAGCTATAGGTTGAGGGCAGAGGTAAGCATTTGTGAGCAGTAATATGGTTTCATGCATGGTTCATGGTTTGAGGATGCTGATGGAGAAGTACAGAGAAGGAAATAGGGAGTTGCATTGTGTTATTGTAGATTTAGAGCAAGTGACTGGAGATTCCATTGACTATGATGTTTGCAGATGACATTGTGCTTTGTAGCAACAGCAGGGAACAGGTGGAGTAAAATCTAGAGAGGTGGAGGTACAGTATACTCTGGATAGCAGAGTAATGAAGGTTAGAATACATGTCTGTGAATGAGAGGGACCCAAGTGAAATGGTGAGGCTACAGGGAGCAGAGGTAAAAAGGGTGCAGGACTTGAAGTACTTAGGGTCAACGTTCCAGAGCAACAGAAAGTGTGGAAAGGAGGTGAAGATTCAGGTGTGTTGTGTGATAAAAGAGTAGCAGCAAGAATGAAAGGAAATGAGTTCAAGACAGTAGTGAGACAAGCAATGCTCTACTGCTTTTTTTTTTTTTTTTAAAGACAAGAGGCAGAGCTAGAGGTAGCAGAGATTAGGATGTTGCGGTTCTCTTTGGATGTCCATCAGAGGGACAACCTATGTTAGATGTTATGGAGATAAAGTCAAGGCTAGATTGAGGTGGTTTGAACATGTTCAAAGGAGAGATGTGAATATATCGGTAGAAGGATGCTGAGGTTGGAACTGCCAGGCAGGAGGTCTAGAGGAGACCAAAGAGAAGATTTATACTGTAGATGTAGTGAGAGGAGAGGATGCAGAAGATAGGATTAAATGAAAGTAGGTGATTCACTGTGATGACCCCTGAAAGGGAACAGCTAAAAGACAAAGAAGAAATCACAAGATTAGTTAGCTTGTTAAATTTAACAGTGCTACCTACAGTATTGGAGAACGTGGACCAGACAGATGATTTGAAAACATAGAGTGATTTGAAAACACCTTGCTGTATCCCTTGCATGCTACCCCATAACCCTAGGGGTTGAGGGGTTGAATCTCACTTCCAGTCTAAGGACATGCATCATTTCAAACTCTATCAGACAGTTCAAAGACGTCTACGTATGTGTGTGTCTCATTCAGGTTGTACACTCACCTTGTGCCTTTAGTTCCCTGAAAAAGGCCCCAAGCCAGTGTGACCCTACAAGCCACAGAGCATTGCATCCTGAGCCATAACTGATCAAAGGATTCATTGAGAAATTTCTCTTTAAAATAAATGACTGGAAAATTGGGTGAATTTGCGTTCAGCAAGGAGATATTTCATCTGAGGATAAATATCAGATCAAGAGGATATTTCAATGAGAAATTATAGTATAGAAATAATCATTTATTTGCTTAAAAAATAATGAAATTTTCCCCTACATTCACCATCATTTGATTTGCAGCATGCTACTCCTTAAAATTATGGATTTGGTGTTTGATATATATAACATTTTTGCTTTGTATTTTATGAACACACTGTGGACCTGCTTGTTCTACAACATCAACAGAAATCTCCGGCTGATAAAAATCTGATATCCACTCAGACGCTGAGCTCGAAGCTGAGAAAAAAAACGTACGTAAATGATCTGTGCCAGGTCTGTTCAAGGTCAGATCTTTACCAGATGAAGTGTGTAAGCGGTTTTTATCTACATGAGGGAATATAAAGTGGCATATTCTGGAACTGGTTAGTGTACTGTATATGTAAGACTGTGTGTGTGTGTGTGTGTGTGTGTGCTGAAACATTTATGAGGTGAAAGCTAAACAAAAGCAGAGCATGAGGATGAAAAAAGAGATTTTTTTACAAATATATTTGTGTGGATTTCTGTAAATTACAGTACGTGCCAAAATATATAGTACTGAAATGAAAAGACAAACATTACCTTGTTGTCATCTGTGAGTTTAGTTGTCCTGAAAGAAACTAACATACACACTATTATCATGTTGATTTACCATGGTATGTGTAATGTAAATGTTGGAAGTCTGTCGTGTGTGTTCATATCGTTCATGTAGATTCTCAACCTGGATTCCAAGTTCCTGCAGACTCCTACAAAAGAAGCCGATTTGCTTGCATAATGCAGGCACGGTTCTCAACGGATCTTCACAGTTGGTCACACTCTCCTTTAACATTCCCTCCAAGTACTGTAGGTATCAGGTGTTGTAAGATCGGGGGAATGGGACGGGTACCGGAAGGAATTGTTCTGCCACCTTTTTTAAACTCCCCATTCACGACCGCTTCCATATGAGCGGAAATAATACTCAACTATGAATACTTTTTTCCTCCATCAAGAGACCCATTTCTACAACAACTGCACAACACAACTTATTTTACTTACATTACTGGGATCAAGTGCGTCTGGAGCTATGACCCGTCGACAAATCCACATGCGCATTTAATATGCGCGAGTTTCAGTACTGTAGATGTTGGCACATACATACCATATTTAGACAAAGAAGTACACTAGTTTCTGCTTTTCATTAACATTTTACAGCTTAGTCTTGTCTGGGATAAAAGTAACCTAATAATGTTAACTTAAATATTAAGGAGATTCATGCAAGCAATTGCGCTTTGTTTATCTTTGCACAACTAAAAGAAGGATGGAAATAAGCAACAGTAAAAATTTAAAGTAATAATCCTAAAATGAATCAAAAACAGTCTTAATAATGTTGTTGTCATGGTGTGGGGTGGCGCTGCTGGAAACGGCTAATAATTACCGCTGAAAAGGGAAAAAAGCCCACTGCTCAGCCACATTAATAAATATAACATAAATAATAATAATAATTATTATTATTATTATTATTATTATTATTATTATTATTATCATTGAATAATTATTTCAGGTTGAAGTCCATGTACATGTCTTTCTGTACAGCAGACTCCGAACTTATTAATACAAAGAAATAACTAAGTTACACTAAGTTGTACTTCTTTGATCATCAGCCAAATACTCCCTGTTCGGTAATTGGAGAGTGAGTCACAGATGAGAAATCGAAAAAGTTTTGTCTTAAAACAACTCCAGTGCGTTAAAATTCACTTATACCACTTCAGCGCTGTTATTTCAGTGGTGAAAATATGAAGTAATCCCAGTAAAAATATTAAGTTTAGCATTTTTAAACCAATACCTTTGGTGCAGGCATTTGTTTTACACTGAGGAAGTAGCTTAAGTGGATTATTAAATCCTGCACATTACTGTTCATAACGTCACTGTAACAGGTTCGACCCATGTTGCACTGGCAAGCACGAACACGACACGAGGTCTTACGGGGAAAAGGGTAATTTATTTAGGATAAATAGGGAAGGAAAGGGTTAAAGGAGGGAGGACGGAACAGGATGTGCACGTGGAGGTCTGGTGGGCAGAGCCCTGCTGGCATTAAAATTTTATTTGTTACATACACAGCCATAAACAGTATGATATGCAGTGAAATGCTTATATGACCGCCTGTGGCCTGGAGTTTAAAAAGAGATATAGAGTATTCAAATAAAGAAATTAAATATGAAACGAGAACATCTTCACTTATGGTGCAGGTTAAACTTCAGGCAGATATAAGTACTGCAAAAGTTTCTTTAAACTCTGTCCAGCAGATGATATAAGACATGCCCACAGTTTTATGCATGCACAGTAACACTTAAAACATAAACTGTCAAGTTTGTTCTAATCCTGCATATAACTGCTCATAACTTCAACTTTACTCAATATTTTTATTTCATTTATGGCATAGGTTTTACTTCAGCCCAATACCTAATTACTGGCAAAGTTTCATTCAATTCTGTCCAGCCAGTTTTGCGAGATGCTGTGACAAAATCTGGCTGTACAGACATACAGGAAGAAGTTTTTCGGACACTGGTTTCGGGTCCAATGTATGAAAGGTTAATAGAGCAAGTTCTTACCAATGTACAAACAATATTTTTCATTTTATTAAAAATAATACTTTTTATAACTTGGTATGATAAAATCTGATTATTTTGCACAGAATTTTTGTGTTTCCTCATAAATATCCAAAAATGTTCATAGTAAAGATTCTTCCAAATTCTTTCTCAGCATGGTCTATAATTTTCAAGCTTGTTAACTGCATTATTAAAAGATAAAAATATTAAATACGACACACTGATTAACATAGAAATAAATTACATTTGGCAGCATAATGTCTTGACAACAGAACAAATCAGGTTTGAATTAATTTCATTATTTTTCTCTGGAAAGCAACCTACAATTACATGAAGGTTTGTACTTGTTTCATGATTCTTATTATCAATAGCAAATGAACAGAGATAAAAAAAAAATAATAAGTTATGAAATGGGTCTGATTACTAAATATAACTGACTAAGGCGGTGTTTTAGGAAGACCGGTTAATCATTAATCCCGGGTATTTGCTTAAACAATCCTGAACAATGTGTCGTGATTAGTCTTGCATATCTAATCAACGAGTAGTTTTAATGCGCTTTAATCAGACTGTTTTATCTTTATTCTGAAAACAGCAAGCTTTCTTTCATCCTGTCCTAATCCCTTTTGTCCAATACTGAGACTTTCTTCTTCTATACTATCACTTATTAAACATGTTACTTACTTTAATTTAACTCTCTGTAGAAGAGTGTCTTATCACTGCACAGATCCAGTTTGTTAAAGATCCTCTTAGGCTACGGAGCTTTATTTTATAGCTGTAAGCTTTGATAATTATTTAAATGCACATCACAGAGACTTGTACAACAGATGTGCAACATATACGGATTTAAACAATAATCTTATTATTATTGTAAATAAAAGGTTTTTATCTGTAAGGGCAGTGTCTTAAGCTTTTACTTTTCTAACAACTACAGATCAAAAGAGTTGAGAATTTGTATATTTTTTGTGTTTTTGTTTTTTAACTGTGACAATATTTAATTTTTTATTATGTTTAAAGGTCCCATATTTCAATATTTCTTAAACAAAGGTCCCACATCTCAGAGCTACCCCAAAATGTGTGTGAATATTTTAATACGCCTACTTCAATGAAATATGCTTACTTCGGTGTTTATGTAAATTAACTACCACCCTCCAGATAAAGGCAGAGTTCAGAAACAACTGGGGGAGGGGCTCTTCTTATATGGGGTCACAGGAAGAAAATCTAACTTGCTTGGTTAAACCATGGCCAATGAAAAAAAAAAAAAAAAAAAAAAAGGCCAAAAATCAGGATTTTTAAATTTTTTTTTATTTTTTTTTTTACATATTTTTGTATTTTGCACTGGAGAGTCATATGAATGTCTAAACATAACTAAAAAGTGAATTTTAAATAAAGCTGTCCTTTAAGAGTAATTTCTTTCTGTCATACAGTGCGCTCCCTGCTTTGTACCCTACAGTAGACTGAAAGGCCATTTAGCACTAAAGCGAATCTTTGAGACAGATCTTAAAGACATATGTGCTGTCCTGGAGCTCAGCAGATAGTGACATATTGTGATCATGAGCACATCTTCTCCTGTCCCTTGCCCAACATCAGCGTTGAGCCTGTCACGGCATCACAGATCAACGAAGACCTCCTGCACTTCACCTTATGATTGGCTTTCACACTGCCATAACACTCAGTAATAATAACACACACAAGCCTGGTGTGTATTTACCACGCTGCCTTTCTGTGTATTAAAAGATAAGATCACTTAAGCCAGTGTTTCCTGGCTCCTAATCCACCCGTACGTCCTGCTTAAATCACATTACTCCACTTGTCGTGGCCTCGTATAATTATGTGTATATAATAGGACTAGAAATGAATTTTAATTGAGTTTTTACAATGCAGGTTTTTTTCTCTCAAAGATATTGTCAGGGCATTATTCTCTAATGAGCAAGTCGAAAGCCACAGTGGTGAGAACAAAATGATTCTCTAAAATGGAGATTAGGAGAAAGAAACTTTCAGGAGGAAATAAGGAACTTAGCAGGGAGATCACATTATCCTCAAGTCATTTTTTTAAATAAAATAAATTATTTTATTCTTAGTAAAATCATTACATTAAGAATAAATATTGTTGTTGAAATATCCAAATGTATGTCACTTCAATGTCTACACGCTTATCTGCATTCCTTCATTCTTCAGCTATCCCACTAAGAGACCATCTAGTTTGGACCCCTCTTTACCTTTAACCACTTTAGAACATTTTGTAAAGATACTTAAACAATCTTTGCTTCTAAATCCCAAGTCTCCTGAACTCCTGTACTGTAGGTAAAGGATACAACGAAGTAGAATGGCATGAGGAGAAACAACAACTTCTGGATGAATGTTTTTTTTTTTCTGTATAAAAGTATGAGTGTGTGGGACACAGCATTGTGGGAGTAGAACCGAGACAAAAAAAACAGGTTCTTGTACACCTCAAGATGGCAGAAGTGGGTTTTTGAGATGAGCAGCTGTTTGTGGGTCAGTGGGTGGTGGGAGAAGCATCTGGACCCAATGCAGCTGGATCAGGATCTTGTATAACCATGCACAGGATTATCAGTTTGTTAGATTTAGAATTGCAGGCATATTGGGAAATGAGTGAGAATATCTATTGTTCTCGACCAGAACTGGATCGCTGGAGAATAGCAAAAGAGTATAATTTTCTGGAGCAGGATCATGAGCTTTTGGACTGTTGAATCATCTGGAGCAGAAACATATAATCCACCACAGAAACTTGCAGTGATCTGGAGAGTAGTGGAAATTAATTAATTGCCCTTGGAGCAGGAACTCAGTCCTCAGGAATGGGTCTGGAAGTTCCTAGGACAGGAACAGGATCACGTGGGCTTCTGCCTGAAGAGGAGCAGGACCTTAAATTGACCAGGAGATTATGTGGAGCTGGACATGACCAGGAATGTATACAGTGATTGATACAGTAGGTGCAGGAGCTTGTGAATGGTGGATAGGAATAGAAGCGTATGGGTCCTGGACAGGAGCAAGAGCTTATGGGTTGCTGAACAGGATCAGGATCTTGTGAGGTGCTGGATAGAAGCATGGGCTTGTGAGGTGCCCAAAAGGAGTAGGAGCCTGTGGGGTACAAGACAGGAGCAGAAGCTTATGAGCAGCAAGGTACAGTAGAAGGAGGATCTTCTGCACGGTCTATAAAAACAGAAGCTTATAGAGTCCTGAACAGGAGCAGGAGCTTTGTGGAGTCCTGGATAGGAGAAGAAGCTTTTGAGGTACCTGAAAGTAGCATAAGCTTTTGAGGTATGTGACAGGAACAGGAGCTTATGGTGTACAGAACAAAAGTAGAAAATAGTGGTGTGCTGAACAAGAATATGATCCCCTAGATCACAGTACAAATGAGCAAGTTGGTCTTAGAATGGTAGGAATAAAATTCAGATGGAAACAAGAGCAATTGAGCCTTGAGATAACATACAGAAGTTTTGGAGCTGAACCAGAGTTTGTGGGCCTGTATTTTGGGAGGGTCTGGGAGGGAGCACAAGCTTGTGGGGTGCGAGAGCTAAGTAAGATCCTGTGGGCTTGTAGACATCTGGTCAGGAGCAGGAGTAATTTTTATTCAGACACAGCAAAACACTCATTCCAGCAGCAGAAAAGCTAATGTTACCTCAAAATCCATAAAGTTTAGCGTGCAATTTTATTTTCTACATTTCTACCTTTATTTTCTAACAAGCATTGACTCAGTGGCTATTTTTTAAATAATAATTGTCTTTTTAAGTAACAAAGCTCATGTCTATTGTTTTTTTTTTGTTTGTTTGTTTCTGACTATATATCCATATGTTGTTTTTGGGTTCAGTGTAATATAAATGGTAGTCCATTTAGAAAATTTTAATCTTAGTCTCAACATTTTCGCATCTCAATGACTCTGGTTGTGTTTCCGAAAGTGTTGATGCAGTATCTCTTTCAGCTCTGAGGTGTGTGTGTGTGTGTGTGTGTGTGTGTGTGTGTGTGCGTGTGTGCGAGTTGTAGAGGACACAGTAGAGGACATGGTTGTTACAGTAATGCCGAACTAATTATGATACAGGAAATATGAGTACGCTACAAATCAGACCAAAACAAGTGGCGTGATGAGAACTGTTCAGATTATTTGTTATAGGAAGAGAGAGGGATACAGAGTCTGTGTGTGTGTGTGTGTGTGTGTGTGTGTGTGTGTGTGTGTGTGTGT
>JAQMYJ010000033.1:34508889-34524356 GCA_030014305.1 Clarias laeviceps | reverse complement strand
GCATTTCATTGCATATCTGTACATCCTGTATAATGGCTCTAATCTGAGGTGCTGTTTGTTAATTACTGATTTCTGAGACTGGTAACACTAAATGAACTTCTCCTCTGCAGCAGAGGTAAGGTTTGTTCTTGCTTTCCTGGGAAGGTCTTCATGAGAGACAGTTTCATTATGGTGCTTGATGGGTTTTGCTAATGCACTTGACAATACTTGCAAGAACTATTCCAGTGACTGTTGCTGTTATTTTATTATCAAATACCATATGTGTTATTGCATAGTTCATCCCGTATTTTTTTACCATGTAGAAAATAACACCAAATTTTTTTATTACTACTATCTATCTATCTATCTATCTATCTATTTTGTATTGCCATGGCATGCACCTTAATCTGTTGTCCCTCCTCGATCACTCCGTAAGCTCAACAGGTAGACGGCCTCCCTTTCTGCATGTGCGTGAAGGGGCGGGGCAGCTGGAAACAGACACGGCTGCGTAACAATTATCACGCAATTATCAATGGATCGCGGGCTTCTCCCCGCATTATAAAAGCAAGGTTGGGGAGTGTAGCTCATGGTCTGGTCTCTCTGGTATCGAGTTGTGCAGCAGGCGTGGAAGAGTGGCATGCGAGCGGGGTGATGTAACGCGCCCCAGGGACTTCAAAGCAAGCGAAACTGAAAGCAGTCGTTTGATCGCCACATGAAGGACAGCCGTATGAACACTGCACTTGCACTCCCGCACAGAGCCAGCCTTCGGGATCCTGCCATCGAAGAGTAGAAAAGGCCGGTGCTAAGGCCGCACCCGGTGGAGAACTGGGAGGGCCCGACTGGCCAGGTCAGCAGGAAGAAGAGTGCCCATGGGACATGCAGGGGCAGCTGCCCATGTGGGCCCACTCTGCCCGCCGCCATCGCTCACCACCCTGTGCCCACATGCCAGCTTTCTTTCCTTCCTTCCTCCTTCCCAGTTTTTTCTAAACAAATTCCCCCTTTTCCTTGCCTCGTGTCTGTGTTTGTGGTGCTGCCCATGCGCCAAACTCGTTACACTATCTATCTATATTTAAAAAAGTAAAAACATGATGAAATTCTGGCAAAGCAAAATATATAAATAAAATCCATTAAATAATGGATCAAATTGTGCTGCTAAGTTTTTTGCCTGGAAAAATGCACAAAAAAAGGATGCAACAGTAATTTACAGAAAATGTCCTAAGTAATAATGGGTAAAATACTGAAATGAATAATGTTTTATTAATACTTTATACTGAAAATAGGGGCAAAGCTAATTTAATATGCTATCCTAATACCACAAAAAATGCGTCACAGTTATCATAAAACACAAATATTTTATTTCTGTTATTTTAAAGTTAAATAGTTTCTCTACAAGGCCATTTTGTATAAAAAAGCAGACCATTTCTTTAATTAGTTACTGGAAGTCTTGTGACTGCTAATACATGTACAACTTACATGTACAAGTGCTCAGAAACCGTAATGCTAATGTATAATCATTAGTGTTATCACTTTTCGCCTGATATTCTTTAATGACAGCAATGTGCTTCAGACTCTTCACATGGCTGAAATTACTACCTGGTAGTGATGGCAACGCTAAACCACAGCACCTCGCACGTACACTGCTTTTTAATGAGACCCGAATAACTCCGATGATGGAGTCCTACATGAAATGCTTTACTCTGTTAGATGTAATGATTAGAATAAGGTCTGTTGTGTTATTATTTGCTGTGTCACCAAGGACACGGTCATTTGTGTAAGTGAGGAGGGGAAAAAAAATCAGGTACACGTACCGTCATTAAACAGAGACATTTCTCTATCTGCTACTGCAGCACCATGGAAAAACATGGAAAGACAAAACTGCATGTGCTCACAAAAATCACAGCTCTGAAATATAACTCAGGGAAAATCAGAGCTCTACAAACAAGCCGGAACTTTTTGTTGGTAAAACGTTGTGTTAGTTTGGCAATATTACGGATGTTGGGATGATGTTGGTATTGGTTTGTTTTTGAAAGTTGTACTCACTTTTATAAAATGACGTTGAACAAATGTCCTTAACAACTTAAAAATAATGTCAATTCCAAACAGAAGCACTGCAGCAGTGTTTACCACTGGACCACTAGGGGGCATGCTGTTAATGCTAGTAAATACCGCAAACATTGACAAGCATAAATATTAAATTGTAAAAAAAAAAATAATATATATATATATCCCTGCTTAGCGTCTGAGGTTTGTTCTGTGAAAGCGGATGTGAGGCAGTTTGGACTCTGTGCAAGCACAATATGACAGCAGAGTTAAGATATAGGATATAATATTAGGAGCTTAGCTGCACCTCACAATAACATTTCCTGGAAGAAAATGAAACAGAGAGGTAACATCACAACACAAAGAGATGTGATGAGATACACACGCTGTGTGGGGGAAGCCATTGTGTCCGTCCCAATCTTCAATCGGAATAAACTCTATTTAAAACTTAAGGGACGATGGATGTGTGTGGACGTTGCGTTAATCAGCATAAATGCTCCAAATAAAGGTACAGACCCATTTTTTTCAGGTTGTATTTGCAACATTCATTCAACATTATTTTACTGAAGTCATACAAACTTTCTAAAACAACCGTTAAGGTTTCTGCTGGGAAACTAATGCTCAAAAAGTACTCTTAAAAACTCTGTTATAACAATTAAATCTCTAAACTAATGTTGAAATCTGAGCTTTAAACTATGTCCAGGGGAAAAGTAGGGCTCTAAACTAAACGTTTAAATTAAATTTAACTTTTAATTATATTCAGAAACATCGGAGCTCTATTAAAGTTCAAGAAAACCATAGTTAAATAAATAAAAGTTAAAAGTCTGAAGTCAAAGTTTTAAATGTAATGTTTATGAACAAATAAAGCTCTGAACCTATATTAAGTTTAAAAAAAAGTGGAAAATCTGACACATGAAGTAATGTTCAGTAAAAAAAATTAAATTATATGCCAATATTGATGAAAATTAATGTTTTGAACTAATGTTTAGAAAAAATCTCTGTTCAGAAAAATTAAAACTAATCTTTTTGAATCTGATTTCTGAATACAATTTATACATTTCCACTTGGGATTAATAAAGTAATCTATCTGTTTATCTAAATGAACTTCTTTTTAGCTGCTCCTATTGAGGGGTCGCCAGCAGACCAGCCCATCCACACATAGTTTATGCCAGATGCCCTTCCTGACGCAACCCCCAGTTTTATCCGGGCTTGGGACCACTACTGCATCCAGTGGCTGGGAATCAAACCCTGGTCTTCTGCATGACAAGTGAGAAACCCACCATTGCGCTACCAATGCACTTGAGTTCTAAATTAACTAAACATACAAAGTTATCATACAGATCAAATTATGGTAACAGGCATCATGTTATTTATCCTAACACCTTTAAATAATTATCTTTATAGTAGGCATTTTTGTTTAATGTTTTTTCATTAATGTCAGAACCTCTTTCATGTATTGCTAACTGCTTGTCCAACGTCTATTTAAAGGATCAGAATTGGTCATTTTTTTCTGTGCCCTACAAAAGGTGCTGTATTAATGATTTGTCCAAAAAGTTTATTAACATTATTGATATATTAGTTCCAGCGCTGAGTGGCGTGACTAACGTGTGAATCCATCTCGACATTGGGGGAAAAAACCTCGTCCCACCCGAGGGAAAAGCACCAGGTCTCAGGTATTGATTTTAACTCTCACAAGCTCAAGGTTAGGATTTGAGGAGAAAACATCAAGCAGCTGAATTTCTCAGCTTTTATGAATTTCTTCAAAATCTTTGGGGCTTTGGGGGAAAATGACTTTAAGATAGGTACTTTTTATGTTTTATCACATTTATGTATTTTATATAATTTACACATTGGCAGCTGCAGTTCAATTAACTGCAGTTGTTATTGATATTTCTTATACTGTATTACCAACTTTCCGGTACATCGTTTGTGAGTTCTATCTTGTATAGTATTCTATTTTGTATATAAGGAAATAAACACTCAGTGTCAGGCTGGTACAGGAAAACTTATTTTAAAGGAAAACTTCACCACACAGTTATTACACACATTTCATTTTTCATTGTACTTGTAAGTTGTAACTATGGAAACAGTAAAATGTTTAAACAAGTGTATTACTATAAACCTGTGATGTGCAGCTGCACCGCTGTCAGAGCTCTTGTTATAGAAAACTAATCAACACCTTCTGACCAATCAGAATCCAGAACTCAATGGCACTGTGGTGTAATCTTATTATAGCACCACTCTCACCATCTGCACCTGTTTCTCACTGGTTCATGCCTTAACTACATTAGATTTTTTTTTTATGCTTGAATGATTCATAAGTCATTGTGAAACAAAAGAAAAGTCTACTGAAACTGCGCAGGTACAGGCACTGGCCTGAAAACTTTCCAAAAGTTAATGAGAGTCAAAAAGTCCTTCAGGAGGCCTAGATAACTATTCTTCAAGGTACATTAAAAAAAGAAGAAAGTCTGGCTCTTTGGGAAGAAAATATAAAGAAATGGGAGGGGCTCAAGACTTTTGCACAGTACTGTACACTATCTCTGAAATGATACATTATATGAACAAACGTATTTGGCAAAACCTGCAATGACATTGTATTCATACACTTCAATATGGAGTTGGTCCCACTTTTGCAGCTATAACAACAGACTCCACCCTTCTTGGAAGGCCATCCACAAGATTTTGGAGTGTTTATGTGGGAATTCATTCTGTAGAGTGTCTATGAGGTCAAGCACTGATGTTGGACGAGAAGGTCTAGCTCACGATCTCCATTCCAGTTCATCCCAAAGGTGCTCGATGGGGTTGAGATCAGGGCTCTGTGAGGGCCAGTCAAGTTCTTCCGCGCAAACTCATCAAACCATGAGTTTTTAGTCCTTGCTTTGTGCACTGGGGCTCAGTCATGTTGAAATAGAAAAGGGCCTTCTCCAAACTGTTGCCACAAAGTTTCATTGAAGCATAGCATTGTCCAAGCTGTCTTGGTACGCTGAAGCATTAATATTGCCCTTCACTGGGGATAAGGGAAACACCTGAATTCAATAATTAACTGGTTTGGCCAAATACTTTTGTCCATATAGTATATGTGAAAAATATTGTTTTATCTGAGCCAAGCATCAACAACTTTCAGGTTGTGAAAGCTTCAGGTTTAGGAAAGTTCCACCTTCGAGCATTATTCTTTTTTAATCAGGAGGTGTGCATCTCTCAGCATTAACAGCAGGCTCTCCAATTAGCACACAGCTGAAAACAAGGATGAGAGAAGCACCTGAGGCGCACCGGCATCTGCACAACATTTGTTGACAGCTTTTAATGGTTTATATGTGTATATTTATTCAAATCAAATTCATATTGATCGTATTCAATAAAGAAAAGATGTGAAATGAGACGAGTTAAAGCCTCAAGTTCCACTGGGCTGAAATAGAGGGAAATTATTGTCTGTTCTCGTTGAAATGCATGTTTTGGTTTTGCTTTTCTATTCCACAGGGACGCCTCGGGCCAAGATCAAGGCATTTGAGGAGAAAACGAGTTATTCAAGAGAGCTGTTGCTGGCCATAATTAGGTCAAACCTCTACATACTTCATTTATTATTATAACATTTTTCAATAGTCTTTACCTCTCAGAAGAGGCTGTGCGGAAATTTCGACTGTCTACTAACATCCGATTATATACGTTATATAGTCAGAAGTATGTGAATGCCAGTCCATCACCAGTTTATGTAGTGTTTTATCTGCTAAAATTACAACAATAACTGGTTCCCTGAATGTCATAACTATTGTTATAATTATCCATAAATATACAACAACTTTTTATATTAAAAAGTTTCGAGACTACTTTGGTAACATGCCAACAGATGGCAGCACAAGGCTGCACACCTACATAAGTCAGCGTGCCAAAAGACATTGTCCTATGTCATCTGTCTTGACGTCTGCTATTTCATCTTAGACAGCAAAATAGAATAAAAAGCAAATGAGAAATTCTGTGCGAAACTGCCACAGAGACGTTTGACAGAGAGCTTGTGCATGATGATCATCCGAGAACAATCCACAACATTGTTCAGTCAGTGTGCCATACGGAACAGTCCAGACGCGTCCTCACGTGTAATTTGAACACGCCCCGTGTGGCTGTCGAGTTAGTCAATGGACTGCTGACCCTGGAGCAGAAGGAACATTGCATCAAAGTCTGCCAAGTACTTCGTCAGTGTGCCATGGATGACACATCCTCCATGTTGAGGATCATTACCAGTGACAAAACCCGGGTGTACGGGTACGACCCTGAGTCTTCACAGATTCAAATCTCAAACCTTTTTTATACACCTTTCTATGCATCACTCCGCATCGCAGGTGTTCTAGCAATCATTAATTACTCTAACTGTCGGTTGCAGCGTGGGTGAGAGTAGGTCTGTACGGTCCGCAGTACCAAGGAGTGACACAAGGCTGACTCATACTATTCCTCGCTACCCCCTGATCAATGGTACTACTTACTATATGAAACAATGGATTGTACACTCTACATAGCACACTAGCTTTTTATTTAGCGCTATTTGGGATTCAACCCCAGAACTCGACAGTTTATGGACCTGATATTCCAAACCGGAATAAGTGGAAATATAAAGTACATTTTGTGCATTTCTCAGGACTGTATTCTACTTACCTTTTAGCTTTAAATACTTTTAGCTTTATACTTTATATACTTCATTATTTTTACCGGAATAAAAGTATAAATTAATAATGAATAAATCAATGAGCAATCAATTGTCTGTGTTCAAATGTTTTACAAGTTCACGAAACCTTGTAGACATTACAAGAAACAAAAGGTTTTATGGCAATTTATTTAACATTATATTAAGTTATATTAATTGTTTGACTGGTTGGTTTAGACATGGCTGGACAGAGAAGAGTGGACACTGCATAAGTTTTAAACTAAGGATATTACAGCTAGAACGTTAAATAACTTTCAGCAATGGTGAGTTTTATGGATAAAGAAGCGATACCTTGTGCTATGTTTTTTTTTCACAAAGGCATGATGAAAAAATGATAACTGAAAGATCATTAAGTTACTGAAGCTAATGGAAAGGAAGCACTGACTTTTTGATAGCAACGAGATTTGACAATTAAACAAATGGCTAGGAGCATTGTAAGTGTATTTAATTACTTTAGCAGTTAAACTAGCTTGTTGCTACCATTGCTAACCTGTATAATGCAAGCAGTCTATGCAATTAAACATACTGCAAGCATACATAATATAATAAGGTTAAAAGACTCGCCAAAACTTTATAAGCTTGCTATAAGAAAATCAACATTGTTATTGGTGTGAAACACACACCAAATGCATAACAGTTCACAACTCTTTTGCACAGTACAGCAGCTAGGTCACATCTAATCATACCTTAACAAGTGCACCCATTTGAGACGCTTGAAAAAGGAGCCAGAAGAATCCACAGCCCAGACAACAAATCGGGGGATCCGTTGCCTAGGTAACCTTCAATCACTTTGGTGCACCAACCAAAAGTGGAGCTTAGGTATGATGTGAGTGACAGCGTAAACGCTAATATTTAGATCAGAAAATCAATGCACTTTTGAGTGATCATCAGTTGAAAAGGAATAAGTAAAAGTACCGGGGTTTTTTTTATCAAAAATGTAGTGAGTAGGAGTAAAAAGTATCATATACAGAAAATACTCAAGTACAGATACATGAAAAAAATACTTAAGTAGAGTAATTGAGTATTTGTACTTTGTTGATAGATAGATAGATAGATAGATAGATAGATAGATAGATAGATAGATAATGTTATTAATCTCAAAGGCAAATTATCATACAATTTTATAATATAAAATTGCAATTTTATAATATAAAATTATAAGTAAAACAAGCAGCTAGGTACAACTGGAAATATCAAACCAGTGAAGAAGTGAAGAAACAAAAGGATTTATGAAAACTAAAAACAGCTGTCTAAACCAATGATTCGCTTTATAATAATCAATTCACTAAAATGCCCATGCACTTAAATCCACTCAGATTGTAAAAGGTATTTTGTTTTAAAAATGGTGCTAGAGCAGTAAACTACACTGTGCATACTTGAAACAAAGAAAAACCACCATTCATGTTCATCACTGTAACGTTTTAGGAAGCAAAGATGCTAACAGGACCAGATTGTATTAACACAACTGCACTGGTAGGTCATTATTTTAACATAGTGTAGTATTTACCACATATTACAAAGGATTTGTTCTTTCTTAAACAATTTCACACGTTAGAAATTTACACACAAGTATATTTGTTCAGTACAATGTGCACAGACCCATGAGTATGTTTCTGCTTCACTGGAACATTCAAAATAGTATATATAAAGATAAACAGAATATAAAACATGTTTATATTGCTGCATCGGTGTTGGCATTTGGGAGGCCATGAAGACAATGGCTTGTAACTTAGCACAGTTCTAAATTTAGTGCACTGAAATAAGTGGGTGGACAGTTGGTCAAAATATTTCTAGCAAGAATTCACCAGCCGATCAGTCATTGACCAGAATCAGTCTTGTTTATCAGTCTCAGATATATTCAGTTCTGTGCTAGTCAGATATACAAAAACAGATTCCTGAGTGGTGCAACAGAAAACCACTGTCCATGTGTTTCAGCACTCCCAAGTTTCAGTCCCATCTGAACAAACTGTACTTCCACATCAATCATAGTGACACTTGCCAATCATGGGCATCTGTGAACCAGCATCATGTCTCTCAACGTGATGTTAGTTCACAGATCATAACATAGTTCGCACATGAAAAAAATATATATATTATACGAAACATGTTTGGTATATGTTTTTTTATTAATATCACTCACTCATTCTCTACTTCATTATATCTATATCTTAGGCCTGGACTCTATCTCAGGAAATTTGGGGCACTAGGCAGGGTATACACAGTACAAGGTGCCAATCCATCACAGGGCACAACCACACACACACTCCCTCACATGCTACGAGCAATTTGGAAACACCAGTTAGAACACCATTCGCCTCACCAATGACAGGATTGAATTATGATACCTGGAATGAAGGTGTAAGTCAGCTGTAGTATTGCTGATCTTTATGAAGTGTAGAATATTAAATGGGCCCGTGTAGATTGATTGAGTTTCTTTACTGTGAGATTCCTCCACTGTGTTCCAGGCACCAGTGTGCATTTTCCTATTGTCCTATTTCCAGTTGTCTACTGCAGGTATGCCTGTGGATACTATAGGTATGTTTGCAGGTGTGGAAGGACCCAAGCCTAATTGTCTTAATTTAGCTGACCTTCTGAGTAGCCCATTCCACTTGTGGATGGTACCAGGACATGAGGCTTAAAACTTAAAACAACTCCCAGTCGGGGCAGGGGCAGCTCAGAAGTTAAGGTGTTGGACTACTGTTTGTAGGGTCAGAGGTTCAAATCCCAACACTACCAAGTTGTCGCTGTTTGGCCTGTGATCAAGGCCCTTAATGCTCAGATGTATAATGAGATAAAGCTATTAAAATGTTAGTTACTTTAGGTAGGGGGGCTGCAAAATGCTGTAAATAGCATCTCTTGGGATCCCAAAATAATGGAACACAGGAAAAGAAGGGTTCTGTACTTTTGAATGGGGTTGGTAAGGGAGGTGGGTTGTGATAATATCATATACATTGTGGAAACAGGGTGTTCATGGGCCACAATGATGGTGTGGCAATGAGGTATGTGTTTCTCAACAGCCAGAAGGGATGGCATCTTGGCTTGGGCAAACCTGGAAGAGGATGAGCTGTACTGATGGATGTCAGGCATGTTTGGTGACCAGTGCTTCATCGTTAAGGAGATCATACTGTAGGCTCTCTTTGTACCTGGATATCTTGTAGCTGGTGTTGTTTGTGCCCATCTGATAAGTTTGCCTTGCAGGTTGTGTGGCATGAAGGGACAATCTGGTGGGTAGGCAGGGAGAGCTTGGTGCAAGGATAGCTCTGTGGGTAAGCTATTGGGCTACAGATGAGAAGATCCTGGGATCAAACCCCAGCACCATCAAGTTGCCACTGTTATCCCTTAACCCTCAATTGCTCAGATGTATGATGAAATAAAAATGTAAGCTGGTTCAGGGTGTCAGCCAAATACTGTAAATTAATTCATCTCACAAAGCTTGAAGGAGAGTGGATGGGTCTTGGATCCTTATTTTTCAATGGGTTAATGCTGGTTGGTTTGGGAGTCGACTTTTGGTGTTCTCTGAGTCAGGACAGTATGAGTGTGTTAAATTAAACCAGGCAAAGAACAATGCCCATGAGGATTGTCTGGGTTTAGATGTTTGTCTGTTTTCAGATACTTTAGGTACTTAAGGTCAGGGAATGGTCTGAATGGATAGGCTGCTCTGTCTATCCAGTGGAAAAGAAGAGGGCACAAGAAAGAAATGACTTTGTTGAAGTGTTATGTTCGAGATTGTGGTCCATGTTGGCCATGTTTGTAACTTAACAAGTTATTGTTAATACAGCATTAATCCATTAATGATACTTGTTACTCAAAATAATGAATAACCATTAATAAAAACATTCCTGAACCTCCACATAAATGTTTTAATATACTGTATTCTAAAACATATACACTAAATACAACATATTTTATCCAAATTACAGTATGTAGTGTCAAGTGGAGATTGCTTGAGAACAATTCAGGTCATTCCTGCAAGGATGCGCTGTGACAATCAGCACCGTATTTAGACAACAGCAAGCATTCTGTGGTTGTTTTACAAACTCTAGCAATTAAGTGAAATCTCATTATGGCCGTCACCACAAACACCGCAGTCCATTCAGAGCACTCTCTTTTTCTCTCAAACACACACACACACATACACAATCACTTCCCCTCTCTCTCTCACTGTGTGTGTGCTCTGTGATTAATGACAGTGCTGAAAAATAACGGCTCATTTGACTCAGTGAGTGTGAAGTCGTGTCGAGATATCAGCTTTAGCCATTTTACAGCCACTTTAAAGTCATTTGATATGAGTGTGTGTGTGTGTGTGTATGTGTGTGTATTTTCACATTAGGCCTGGAAAAACCTCACAGTTACAGAGAGTAATAAATTGTATTAGGTTTTAATGAAATAGAACCCGCTCTTACTCGTGTGCTTAGCTCTTGTACCACATTGATGTATAAATGATTGTTTTTATATTATTCTAAGTTTCCACTTGTTGGAGTTTTATCACTAAGCTTCACCACTGTATGAAGACTTCTCTATAAAGGTTTCAGATAACTGTAACAATGAAAGTGAAAACTGATTCAATATGGCAAATTGTTCAAATGATAATTTTAGGAAGCTTGCAAGTTTTTAATTATCCCGTGAACATCTAAAGAACTCATGTAGAACTTTTTTTTTTTCACGTAGTGCATGTATTAACTGAATAAATGTGTTTCTAATTTCTAATTACAACTCGTCTTTTTTTCTTGTTCGTACATAGAACCTGTCAGGGTTCAAAGTTAAACACCACAAAGTTAAACCCCTTTGGGAAGCAAAGATCCCTCTAATTACTCAGTGAACCCTTGAAGAGCACTTAAAGAACCATTTTTTTTTTGTACTAAAGGTGTATGAAGTACCAGACAGTCTGTAGGACAACCTCACAATATTGATCAACGTCATCAGCTTCATGTACATGAGCATTTCAATTAGAACCCCTTTTTAGAAGCTAATAACCCATATCAAGTGAACCATTAAAGAACCCTTGAAGAAAACCCCTTTTCTAAGACTGGATGTATCACCTCAGTCAGTGTATGGTATGGTTTCCAAATTACTGCTCATTATTTTCTTCTGAATATCTAGAACCTGACAGTGTTAAAATAAAAAAAGTAAGCTAAGAACCAGTAATAATTGCACAGATAACTATTAAGAAACCAAATTCCAAGTTATGTAAGTCTTTCAGGATTCTAAGTAGAACCCTTTTAGAAAGCAAAGGACCCTTTATATATCCAGTGGATCCTTAAAGAGCTCATGAAGAACCCATGTGTTCTTATGGTGTATGTAATAACTGGTCAGTTTGCAGTTCATTGTGTTCAGACACATTTATTTTATTTAAATTTATTTCATCAGGCTCACTAAGGGAATGATTAATGATTCTTTGTAGAACCTTTACAACAAAATGCTTCCCTATAAGGATGTGTATTCCTATTATCCAATTCTACCTCTTTCTGTAATCTAAGAACCCTTTAATTATCAAGGGAACCCTTAAAGAACCATTGAAGAATCCCTTTAATAGAGTGTCTGTATTAACTCGGTCAGTGGGTGGTACGATTTCTAAATATAAATTATCATTATTTTCTTCTTACCTACCTACCTACCTTCCTACTTGGAACCTCACAGTGTTCTAAGTAGAACTTTTATAGAAACGTAAAAAAAACTCCAGGTCCGAGTTTGTATGTTCTTCCCATGCTTAGTGGGTTTCCTCCAGGTACTCAGGTTTCCTCCCACAGTCCAAAGATCTCAGATTAGGCTAATTGACATTCCCAAACTGCCCGTAGTATGTGAATGCACGTGTGAATGATAACCAGAGGTTATTATTGGTCAAAAAAAAATGGGAATAAAATACAACCGTCACTATTGGCCTCCATGGTCCCTAGTTGGACTACAGAGGTTACTAGATTGATGAATGGAAAAAGCCTTAATTAGCCAATGAATCTTTAAAGAACCCATAATGAACACTTTGAAGTGGGTAAGTGAAGAAATAGTTTTCTTGTCAGGTTGGTGGTGTGAGGCTGAAGTCCTGGGTGGTGAAAATAGTTGGAACCTGAAGTTCCCTCTGTATGAGCTGTGGGGGAACCGAAGATGCTCACAGTAAAGGTTGGTGGCAGATAGGGCAGAAGACAGAGGATATGGATCAGAGACAGAGCAGGATCCAGTTAAAAAAAATAAACCTGGTATTTAGTAAGAAGGAAGGATAGAGTGAAACCTTACTGGACAAGTTATTAATCCAGAAGAAACAGACAGACAGACAGGTCTGTCATCAAGGAGCCGCCTGAGAACAGACCAAGTCAAGTAACAGGTACATACTGGAAGAACCAGCTCAAACACAATGTGAATGGGACAATCTGGCACTGAGGGAGAACTGAGTCTAGTTTAAATAGTGTAGTAGAGCAAAGTGCAGTTAATAAGGAGAGCCATTCTGGAAGAGAGGGAGAAACCAACTGGGTGGGGGTTCTCTTGAATAGAACAAAATGGTGGGTGAGAGAGGGAAAACAACATGGAAGTGTATGGAAATGGAATCATGTCTCATGGTGCAAGGGTTCAAACCCCAGCACCAATGAGCAGTTGCTGTTGAGCAGGACCCCAAGATGTACAGTATCATGAAATAGACTGTACGTACGTTGCTCTGGATAAGAGTGTGTGCTATAGACGCAAATGCAGACCCCGGAATATTTTTATGTATTTCTTTTTAAACACACAGACCCTGTCACAGAAGCTAAGGACTTTCTGTTTGTTTGATTGATTGTTTTTTAGTGATCCTCTAAAGAACCCTGGGAGAACTCCTTTTGTTTGAATATGTGTTTACTTGGTCAGTATTTGGTACAAACTCAAAATGATGATCAACAATCAATTTCTTCATAAAACAGGTCTTGTCAGAAATATTTAACAAGCATTTAACTCTTCAACAAATCCTTGAGAAACACATTTTATTTTACTAACAGTGTATGCATTTGACTTGTATATACTGTAATATACAGGCATTCATATACAGTAGTATATGCATATATGCATGTCATGTTGGGCATCTTCTTGACATGTCTGGTTCTCCGCACAATGTTTACATACAGTATATACAACTTTTTCACTTTATCACTGTTACATTCTGGCCCATACCCTAATTCATCACATTTTTATTTAGTGTATCTATGCCACTTAGGCACTTCTAATCTAATCTAAAAAAAAAAAAAAAATAGCTGAGAAAGTGTGGAGTATTTAGTTTATTCTTAATATTCTATTAAGAATTGTTTAATGGTTCAGTAGCTATGATTACGTCCATAGACAGCTTGGAATGCTTTCCGTGTTTTGCTTTCAAACACAGTTGTACATACTGTAGAATCTGAAGAATGCTTCTGAGTGCGGTTGTAAAAATGGTTTATTTTTGTAAAGAAAATGAAATCTATTGCTCCTTAAGGGCTTTAGTTTTTTTTTTTTTTTTTCAGATAAACAAAACTCTTCTTTTTGGATTCTCAGAGTGTATAATTGTAGTTGATGGTGTGTAAGATGAACATACCATTTCAGGACACATTGCTTTGGGAAAATTATCAACGTCAGGTTGGTATGAGTAACTCTGAAAATAAAAAGAAACAGAACCATCAAGTGTTTTTTCCTTGGGCTGGTGTGCTGGTCTGTCATATTTTCAGTTTTCTGCTGGGTAATGTAACGTAATGCAATTGCAGACTGTGGGACGGCAAGTCTTTCGGGGGGAAAGGATCTAATTATGGGATTGATTAATGTGCTTTGGAGTGAGTGGTCAGCAGGACAGAGGGGAGGATGGAGGGGTGGCAGGACGGAGAGATAAGTGCTTTTCTGACTCCTGCATTTCTCTGTAAAGCGCAGACGGCAGCTGCTGAACCACTGCTTTTATCCAGATGACTGTAATAATATTAAACCTCCATGGCGGGATAATTATCTGTGAGAGAAAGCGGGAAGGAAAGAAATCCTGTCTGATATCATACTTTACTCCAGATGATGCTTATCTGATTACTGATGTCACACCAGCGATTAGAAAAACAACAATTTGACAAAAAAGGCACTTCTTTGATTGTTCTGTTTGAAGTAAACCAGGTTTTTGGAAGCCAAGGAATTTTATATATAATTTTTTATACAATTGAATATAATATTTAACTTTAGAAACCTTAAACAACCGTAAAGAACAATCTTTGCTAGCATTGAGTGTATTAAAAGTTTAAGCTTTAAAAACTTGGTGTATGTAGCCCTTAAAATCCAGGGCAATTTTAGCCATTTTTTTTTGTATTAATATCTTATATAAACTGGTAAGAAGTCAAATGTTATGTGATGTTCCATTACACTGAAATGCAGACTTACTTATCTAATTTGTGTGTTATCTAATTTTATTAGCAAAAAGGTTTAAAATTGGGTACATAGGCAATCACATGACCACGTCTTTTTTGGTTGTTTTAGTTACTTCTATTGCCAAATAATAATAATAATAATAATAATAATTAAATTTTTTACAATATAATTTCCAGGTGGTGCTAATTTTTTTTATGTGTCTTAAAATTAATGACAAGTTGGGTTCTACCTGACATGTCTGAAAACCCAAATGCAGTTTGAGGTCTCTGTGGTAAAGCGAGAACCACCACTCGCTTACGGACGTGGTAAATGTTTGTATACAGTGGTAAAAATGATGGCTCCACCCTCAATAGCACTTCAGTGCAAAGTGATATTTATTTACAGTGCTCAGGAAAATGTACAGTCCACTGGTGCAGTATATTTA
>JAQMYJ010000033.1:34483313-34500358 GCA_030014305.1 Clarias laeviceps | reverse complement strand
TTTTAGAATAAGGCTGTGACATAACAAAATGTGGAAAAAGTGATGCGCTGTGAATACTTTCCGGATGCACTGTAACTGAGGCTACAATTCCAATGGAAATTTGGACAACACAAAATGTTGAAAAGCATTGCCTACAGTATTTGGATAGTCGGGTCAGAATTTGACGTAAAAAAACATGAAAGCATGGATCCAACCAGTGTGTTGTGTCGACGGTTCAGGTTGCTAATGGTGGTGTAATGGTGTGGGGGAGGTTTTCCTGGCACACTTTGGACCCAATTGAGCATGTTTTAAATTCCACAGCATACAGTTTCGTTGGTGACCGTGTCCATCCATTTATGACCTCAAATCACAAAACTAAATCATCTCAAACTAGTTCTTGAACGTGACAATAAGGTCACTGTACTCACACAGTCACCAGATCTCAATCCAATACAGCACCTTTGGGATGTGGTGAAACGGGAGATTCGCATTACTGATGTGCAGCCGGAAAAACTCTGCAGCAACCGTGTGATGCTCTCATGTCCATATGGACTAACATCTCTAATGAATGTTTTCAGCACTTTGTTGAATCTAAAATATAAAAGAAGTTCTCAAGGTAAAACTGGGTTCAACCAATATGAGCAAGGTGTACCTAATGAACACACACAGACGTTTGTCTTAACTACAGGCTTATTATCAGACAAGGCAAACGAGCTCAAGGCAAATAATGAGCCTCTTTATCCTCTGACTGAACAACAGCGCTGTGGCGTAATGCTAGGTAACGTTACTAAGAAACTCCAGTGCATGGACGCTTCAAAATGAAATAATGAACTTTTTTTATTTTATTTTTTATTTTTTTACATGAATTGGGAGAAAATGCTGCTTAAAGCGACACAACATGGATTTGCTTCTTTATCAAAATCGCATGGACGTTCCACTCTTTCCTGAGCAACACACAATCAGCTTTGGCTCCTTATCGATTCCTCCAGGACATCCCTCAGTGTTCGAAATCATTCGCCGAACTCACGCACCAGCAGCCAGAATCCACCGTCTCTCCGCTCCGGAGTTATCTTTGTGAGCTTCGCGGCTTTGTGAGCGCGTTTATGGCCGGCTGAGCAAAGTCGCTCAGTCCATCTTCGGTTCAGATTAGCAAACAAGCCATCTACACGTTTAATTAAAGGGAGCTCAGGTGCGTCTGTCTGAGCAAACACATGCTTTTTAATCTTTCAGTAATTTCAGAATATGGAACAAAGAAGAGCAGCATCTTAAACTGTGTGTGTGTGTGTGTGTGTGTGTGTGTGTGTGTGTGTGTGTGTGTGTGTGTGTGTGTGCATGCTGTCTTATCCCTTATGCCCAAGGGAAATATTGAGACGGCCCTTACTTATTGAGAGAGCCTTGCCGTTGGCAGCGATTCCTGCAGAATTGTGAGTTTTCTTTGGCGACGAGTAAGTGCTGAACGCTCGGCGCATGCGACTCGGCCCGCGCCCCCGCTTTAAAGACCCAATTTGCTCCTCTTCTGCTGCAGCGTTATGAGTCCAAGGGGTAAAAACACACGTCCCATGGCTCGTTACGGAGGAGAAATGATACGTCCACAAAAATCCACTGCAAGCATTCCACCCTACAGGGCACAAATCAGGAGGGCAGCACTTTCAAAATGGCACACAAGCGCTCAGTTCATGGCCAATTTATTCAGAACTGGTGTCGGTCTTATGTTTATGGTCTCACACAGTAGCGGAGTGGAGCGGGTAAGGAGTGCCATGACTTTTCAAATTATTTCAATGATCATTAAATTAAACATTTTTAAAAAAGGAAAACAGATAAATAAATATATCAACTATTATACTTGCCTTAAAAAGTGAACTAAAATACAAATGTACTGCAAAAAAATCATTATTATATTGCGTCTTTGTTCTCAAAATACATTACACAACCGTTACCCCAGACTGAGCAACCTGATTGGACAACACGCATTCCACAAATAATGATAATAGACAACAACAGCACCGGGACATTTAACTATAAGTATTAATTCACATCACAAGTATATGAATAATCGTTAATTACACAAACTGTCAGTCGCAGTAGAGTGAGAGTAGGTCTGTATGGTCCGCAGTACTGAGGAGAGAGCAGCCACCTGCCAAAATCCACATTCACTACTTTCACCCCTTTTCATTACAGTCAGTCATTCACTAACTTTCAGTCGCCAGCGGTCTTGGTTAGTTCCGTCATAGGACGCAGAAGAAAAATGTTTTGACGAAACAAAATAACAGATGAAATAAACATTCAAATCATAATCTGTAAATAATAAATGATGTTTGTGGAACTGTTGTACAAAAGCGATATTAGACTTGAGATTGTGTTGTTATATTGAATATCTGCACTGTGATATCTTTTGTATTTGGGTTGAGGCCTCGTGCCTTATATAATATTATATACACAGTGGAACCTTGGATTGTGAGCATAATTCGTTCTGGAAGTGTGCTTGTATATCAAAACACTCGTATAACAAAGTGAATTTCCTCCATAAGGAATAATGGAAACTCTGATTGTTCGTTCCAGAGCCTAAAAAATTTTATATATTAATTAATACTCAACACTGTTCACTGAACTCCTGCTCGTCTCACTCTCACTAAAACCCAATGTCCTGTGATTTAATTGAGTTTAATGAGTTTAATTAAAGTGCTGAGAGACGCACAGACGTTTGGTTCCTCTCACACACACCTGTCAGAGAAGGTCATAAGAAGCCTTCAGAGATGTTGAGTATTTGTTCTGGTCTCTAATGGTTGATTATTTGAGCCTGTTTTCCTAATGATTCCCAAATATTATTTCCATTTAGTTCCTAGTATTTAGTCACCTGAACATTCCAGATGAAAATTTGCTGGAATCTAATTTGTTTGTTTGTTTGTTTGGTACACATTTGGAAATGTGATTGGACTGCTTTAATTTTTTTTATTTGTTGTTTTGAGTTTGTTTACTTGTTTGCTTTGCATCAACTAGCTAATTGAATTTTTTTATTTATTATTTTTATGTATTCATTTATTCTCCTACATAATGGAATTTTATGTTAATATTTATTAATCTGTTTGTTTGTTTGATATTTGCTTCTTCGTTTAAAGAATGGTGACATTTTTATGTATTTGTTTGTTGTTGTTTGTTTGCTGGTAATGATTGTTTATGTATAAACAACAATGTAATTTATTTGTTAAATTACGTAATTTATTTGTTTGTTTAACTACTTACTTAAATACTTACATGTTTGTCATATTTGTTTTTGTGTTATTTTAGAGGACAGTGATTGGACTGATGTGCGATGTGGTTTTGTTTGTTTCTTTGTTGGTAAGTGTTTTTTAATAAATAAACTTGATTGTTGGATCATTTATTTGTTTGTGTGCTTTTTTTTTTTTTTTTTTACTTACTTGCGTACCTGTTTGATATTTATTTGTGTGTTTGTCTGGAGAAATGTGATTGGGTTTGTTTGTTGATTTGGTTGTTTTTGTATCTGGAAGGTGATACGACTGGCATTTGTTTGTTGATGAGTACAATACTTATTAATATTATTTTATTCACATGTTATTTATTATTTATTTACATGTTTGTTTGTAGATAGGTGATGCAAGCTTTGTTTTCATTTTGTCAGTAAAAGTGTTTAAACACATCAATATCTGTTTTTCTATCTGTTTATTTTCTAGTTTGCTAAGTGTTTGGAATTTTAAATGAATTTGCTTTAGTTATTGAATAAAAAAAACTAAACAGCTTTGGAATTCTAATGGAATTATTTTTTTTATTAGAAAGGCATAAAAATTTTAATAACACATCATGGTTCAAGGTTGAATGATGATGGTTAGGGTGACTACCTAGACAGCCTACATAGTGCTGATATAGTGAACGAGCTCATGTCTGGATGCCCAGTGGACATCACGCTACGTCTGTAAACCCTGGCACGCAGCTGCCCAGCACACAGCGGGACTGACTGACGGCCCGTGGCGATGCGTGGGTGTTTTGTTAAGAGTAACAGCAGAAAGTGACGTCCATCATGGGAGAGAATGTGAACTCACAGCGGGTCTGGGCCGACGCCAGCACAGCTGCCCAGGAGCGAACGCCAGACGGCCCGAGAGAGAGAGAGAGAGAGAGAGAGGGAGAGAGAGAGGGAGGATTTCACTGAAGAACGAAAATACCAATTTATATCATGTTTAATTCATTCATTTGCTCAGGAAAATGATATGCAATCAGCCTAAATGTCAGGAGTTTGATGCATTATAGTGTTTTATCAGATTTAGCCCAGGTTATTATTTTTTTCATCATCATGTCCAGGCTGCTTTTTGCTTCCTGGATATGTCTGTGATTGCTTTTATTAAATAACCCTGGATAAACACATCAGCTTTGTGGTCCAGATGAACGCTCAGAGCCAGGCTCTAATAGACTAATGTAGGCTAGAATACAGCTGAAATATTAATCTGAATGTGACCTGTGTCACACCTGACATGCACACACAATGCATCATGGGACATGGTATATATAACATGGGAATGGCCTGCGATAGGTTCAGGTAAATCAGTGTGTCTATGTTAATACGCGACATACAGAATATAATGTTTGTGAAAAATCTAAAAATTTATTGACTTTGCTCCAACATCCGGAGTAATGACACGGCTAACAACGAATCATTTTACTAGCATTTTTTGCACATACAGACAAGATTAGATAACTATATTGAAATTTAATTAACTTAAATTGACATGAGGCTCCTCTGTATGTGCCTATGTATTTTTTTTTATTTCTTCCTCTAATGTTATAAGAGATATTATATGTTATAATGTAATATCTAATGTCTAATGTTATATGCCATACAAAATTATATTATACCCAGATATTCTTAATCTTTAAATAGTTAAAAAGAAATCCTGACAAATATTGGATCTCTTATATGAAATCCTGATACAAATCAATTTATTTAATAATCGTTTACAAATCTGTTAATTAAGATCAGCACTAAAATAACAGCGTGCTATAATCAGGGGGAGGAGTTAGGGATGGTGCGCCGCAGTGACTGAGCTGCGTTATTGAAAGATTCAGCGCAGGCTGCCTATAGGGGGCATTCTCTCTGCGTTTATTTTCATCTCACTATGAGCTTTGCTTTTATTTCCCAATAACTAAATGTAAATTAGCAGTAGTGTTCGTTATGTAGCATATGATTGTGAGGATGACCAACTTTTGTACGGCTTTAATTCAATCGGTCTACAAAAGCATTTAAACAATGTTGACACTGCTGGATCAGCTTTTTTTAAAAATAAGTTATTACATAAGCTTTACTTATACATGCATTTATTATATACAATTAATAATGTACAGTTAACCTATTGAACACCGTAGCCTAGCCATCCTAGCTTAAAACATATTATTAACATCTACAGTTGAGTAAAATCATCTAACACTAACCCGAAAGTGTTTAATATTATATCTTATTTACTGTAGTGAACTTTGAGGGGTGTTCAAGTCAAACCAGGACTTGTGATACAACTGTTTATGAATAAAAACAATTAACATTTACAGAAATATTAAAGCACAGTGCGGTGATGAGACTCTTAGCCGCACTAAAACATTTAAACAGTGCAAAGGTTTTAAACAATGCCACACATCAGTGAATGTCTGGAGCCCACTGCAGTCGTTCCCGTGAACATTCAGCAAGTGGAACGCCTGATCATTGAAAATCGAGGTCGCCAACTTGCGGAAGAGACGCATCAGTCTGGGTGAACTGTACACACACTCATTCACCAACACCACTTACAGAACCTACGTTACAGAACCTCGGCTGGGAGTTATTGCCGCATCCCCCGTACAGTCCTGATCTCACTTCATGCCATTTCCACGTTTATAGGTCGATAAAGGAGTTCCTGGGAGGCCAGCGTTTCAAACGTGAAGCAAACAGTTCGACCATGGCATCGCTCTACCTTGATGGTATCCAAGCACTAATGAAACAAAGGGATAAGTTAACTAGTGTATCAGGGGATTATAAAGAGAAATAAAGGGAGTTTCTACTCTTGTAACTGTGTTCTGTTATTCTGCACAGTTGATAGTCCCGGTTTGACTTGAACACCCCTCATATTAACCTAACGTATGAAACATTCAACTAAAATGATTTGCTTAGTGATAGGGATGCTAAAGCAACACGGTAAAGAGTATCGACTGTTTGCACTAGTGATCACATGGGAGCTATGACTCACTGCTGCCCCCTAGCATCACAAGAAAGTATCAAACTACATACTGCTCGCATAGTGAACGATCAAAGTGTAAACTTCGACTTATGGTTGTATTGATACAGCCATACGGTTGCAGGGTTGTAAGAGAGCATGTATGTGTTGATTGCATAATATCTTAAAGGTAAAAAAGAAAAGGACCATTTTTATTAAGAAAGCCTTTAAAAAAATGTGACTTTTAAGTCACGGCTCCTCGCATTGCTTAAATTAGTAGGCCTGCATTTCAGTGTAATGGAACATCACATGACAATAAATTAGCATTTGCTTCATTCACAAACCAAGCTCCTCAAGGTTTTTAATATTGCTTTTTAAAGCTTTTTCCAGCTCCAGATACAGTAAAGCTTTAAAGCTTTGTGTTCAGGTAAAAGCATCCTGCTTGGAAATCAGGACTTGGAGAAAATGCTTTCAAAATGAAATCGGCTCTCCGTAAATGTCTCATACCCGTAACGCACTGCGTCTCGGTCCCCGTCCTGCCCCCATGCACCTGATTAAACTCTTTAGTTAATCACGTCTTAGGGTGTGTTAGAGCAGGTAACATGTGGACTGTGTGGAGTCTCCGGACTGAGACCTGACATTTATACTGTTTGCTTATAAAGTATAGAACAGCGCAGGAGCGGCATCAGCATGCACTAAATCCTAAAGCTCTTATCTAATTAGCACTGCTAGTAGAATAGTATAACTTATATGGAGACACAGAGACAGACAGATTGGAAACACATTAGCATTTTCTGGTTCCAGTGGTTTCTGGGTTCCAGTGATGAATATTCATGGTTGTAGGAAGTATTACTGTATTAGGAATGAGGAAGTGCATTGAGGGGGGTTGTTTTCTGGGCGTAGAGGCATTGGAAGGTTCACACAATGTCAGAAAACCTACAGTAACGTAGCGCTGGCTAACAAATGTTTTAAGCTTTATTAGCATTAACATTTTAAATTATACAGACTTGCTGCACTATTTTTTTCAATAAAAAGATGGAGGCTTTATACTTTATATCATAATTTTGAATTTCTTCTGTCCTGAATGTAATAATGTTTCTCAATAACCAGCCTAACTAGTGTTGTTAACTATTAAGAGGACACACAATGCTGGATGTGTCCCAGGGGTAGCTCAGTGGTAAAGATGTTGGATTATTAATGGGAAGGGATCAGGTTCAAATCCCAGCACCACCACATTCCCACTGTTGGGCCCTTGAGCAAGGCCCTTAACCCTTAACTGCTCAGATGTGGAATGAGATAAATGTAAGTCAAGGGTGTCTGGCGAATGCTGTAAATGTCCCTTAAGCAGCTTAGTCGTAAAAATAAGTACCCTGGGACCAACAAGTTGCTTTTTACAGTATATTCGCTTTTTGGACTAATATAATGCTTCTAATCAGGATTATGCCTAATTCTAAGCCTTAAACGCTGTACCTGATACACGTACTGAACATGGAAACATATTACAGTAGCAATTAATTCAATGACAACCTAACACCATATACACAACTATCCTGACTGTCACATCTTTTCATCTAAAGCAATAAAGCTCTCTACATTTTTGTTTTCTTTCACTAATCTATCACTATTATCGGGTATTGAATTGCTCATGCTTCCGTCGAGGAAGAACGCTCTAATAAATCACCCTGTATCCAAAATATATCAGCGCATCAACCCAGAATCCAAACAACAATAAGATCTAGATTAATGAGCATCTCCTGGTGATAGGAAGACAGCGCTCGTACATCACACTGTTTTCAAACCACATCAATGCACCAGCTGAGGATGTGTCATTGTCTTCGGATACTGGAGAGAGTTTTGTGTTGGAAATAAAGGATGACCTGAGGATGATGTGGGTTTAATATATGGACAGTGTGTGTGTGTGTGTGTGTGTGTGTGTGAGAGAGAGAGAGAGAGGCCTTCGGGTGGACTCTAATTTTAGCCATAAGTGATAAATTATAAATGTTCAACTTTTTTTATACATTGTTTAAATAGGTTTCATGTGAATCGGCTCCAGTAAAGTACAGTTCAGGAGTGCTGGAGAGAGAAATGTACACCAAGACATCAGATTGTTGATATTTAGCAGGTTATATGTATCAGTGCTCTCACATAGAGCAACACAGACAGTCTGCTCCTGATGTACAAATGTTTACAACATTATAAACAATTCTGAGAAAAGCAGGGAACATTGGCTGTTCTCCCGGGGCTGAGAGTCACCACGTCCACAACACTGCATAACAAATATGCAATGACTTTTCGACCCCAGTGCAAACATCCAGAAACACTGGGCCTCATGCAAGCACCATGTAGCCAATGGTAGCTCAAATGGTTACTGCTCTGGGTTACTGCTCGGAAGCTCAGGTGTTTAAGTCCCATCACCACCAAGTTGCTCAAGAGCTCAACAGTGGCAAGGACCTTAACCATATCTGCTCCAGGGGGTGCTGTATCCTGGCTGACCCTACAGTACGCTCTTGATTTGTGAAAAAATCATTTCACTGTGCTGTAAGGTACAAATAATTAAGAAGTGATACACAGACAAATGATCTCTTAGTTTTATCCACAATTTGTTCTTCTTTTGTCGTACATATTCATTCGTGGGATACACCCATGTTTTCTTTTTTTTCTCTCTCTCTTATTGCATATTTGTATATTTTCACTATCTAGTGGTGACTGGAAGTGGGTGGGATATATTAGGATCCAAACCCGGATCCTAGAGGTACAAGGCAACAGTGCTAACCACTAAGTCACCGTGCCACCTTATTTTATTTTTATTAATAAAATCATTTTATTTTATAGTATTAAATTTTTCCATTTTAGGTCACAGATGATACACAGTCATAAAAACCTTTCACTGCATCATACTGTGTATGGTTGTGTATATACCAAGCAAAATTTTAATATGAACTTTAGTTTTTTTCACAATCTGCAAAATTAATAGTTTTAGATTTGAGAAACGTCAAAAAATGTGACATACAATCAAATTTAGGTGATTATATTTTGCTAAAAGAATTGTAATGATTGCTAAATGATTGTATTATTTAATTCCTGGGCTAAAGAGATACTATTGGTCAGCTGATCCAAGTTAAGACTATAAAAACCCTCGGATGCTTGTGTGTGTTCTGCTTCTGAATGGTTCACAGATTGATGTTTGATGCTATTGCTGTTCAGGGCTTATACGCAGAGAGCGTGTTTTTAGATATCACACAGATTTGATGTGACGGATGAATGAAAACAGCTATCCAGTAACAACTGTTGAAAGAAACTCAACTTTATGAAACTCTAACATGCAGTAGGTGTCAGAGGTTACGCCCTCATTCCAGGTGCCATCAAACCACTTTTTAAAATGATTATTTCTTCATCCTAACTCTGCATCACAGATCATTTGCCATTGCTGCAGGTGTGTGATTTACCTGTAACGCCACGGCTGTGAAAGATTATTTCGATTTCACAACTGCTTTAGTTCCTAGTTCTAGTGGTTATATAAGTTACTCCAGGTGCAGATTTAAAATAAGTTCAGTTGTCATATATATACTGATCAGCCATAACATTATGACCACCCATGTAATATTGAGTTTTGGAAACAGTAATGGACCATGTGTTCTGACACCTTACTGGAACCAGCATCAACCTTTTCTTCTATTAGGTTAAACTACACAGGCCAGCCTTCACTCCCCATGTGCATCAGTAAGACTTGACCCTGTCGCCAGTTGACCTGTTTTCCTTCCTTGGATCACTTTTGGTATGTCCTGACCGGTGCAGCCTGGAAACATCACACAAGAGCTGCAGTTTTGGAGTCCTCTAGCCATCGCAATTTGCCCCTTTTCACAGTAGCTACATTTTCTTGTTACAATGGTGGCTGAAAGTGGGTGGGATATATTAGGCAGCAAGCGAGTAACCTGTAGTGACTGTAATTACAAGAAGTAACCTGTAGTAACATTTCTATAAGTTACTACAGGTTCAGATTTACCCACTCACCTATCATCTATACCGCATTTTCCTGTATATAGGGTCGCGGGGTGGGGTGGGGGGCTGAAGCCTATCCCAGGAGACGTAGGGCTTCTGATAGGAATAAATAGATAACGGATGATGAATATGTATTTGTGAATAAATAATGCTGATTTCATATGAGAAACTATGATCAATATCTGTGGGAACCATTTTCAAATTTTTATACAGTATATGCTTATAGAAGTTATTTCAGGTTCAGATTTAAGTTGAGTTAAAATAAATTAGGTGGTACGGTGGCTAAGTGGTTGGCGCTGTCGCCTTGCACCTCCAGGGTCTGGGTTCGATTCCCAGCTCTGGTCTGTGTGCATGGAGTTTGCGTGTCCCAAATTGCCTGGAGTGTGTGAATGTGTGTATATGTGTGCCCTGTGATGGGTATCCTTCCTTGTGTCCTGCGACACTGTACCCGGGATAAAGTGGTATAGACGATGAGATGAAATAAAACAAATAAATAGAAAAATAAATAACATTCTAGCTAGTTGCTTTATACATAGCAAATGTCATTGCTAGCACTCAGCACCAGGAATAATTAATGCTTGATTTTTTTAATATTATTTTATATTTTTTTTAGTGATTAAGTAAATTTAATACAGATACACTTTTTAAAAAATAATAAAACATTTAAATACAAAATAATAATATAAAATATAAAACGTAAAACCAATGCGTGAAAGGGGGAAATAAGATGATATCAGGGAAATGTAGTTTTTTAACTAGTCGTACTCTATTCGCCGCGAACGCTATAATACTACATGTCCCATAATGCACCGGGACGAACGCGGAAGTAAGCCGCACAACCCAAATCGCAACGTGAGCACTAGAAAGTGTGTAAGAAAAGCGATGTTTTATGCACTAAGTAGTGCACATGAATAGGGTTTTAGGGTAGTTTTTGGTGTTGTATTGAGAGTTAATGTAAAGCGTGTGAGGAAACATGTCTCAAGCCGGCTCAAAGAGAAGAAAACTGGACAAACCCGCGGAGGATAAGCTGTACTTTGAGAGCTACGCGGATGTGAGTATCCATGAGGAGATGATCGCGGACACTGTGCGCACTGACACTTACAGGAAAGCCATATTTAATAACCAAAGTCAGATCGAGGGGAAGGTTGTGCTGGACGTGGGTGCAGGCACCGGGGTGCTGAGTGTGTTCTGTGCCCAGGCTGGGGCCAGGAGGGTGTACGCCGTGGAGGCCAGCTCCATAGCAGAGCAGGCCGAGAAGATCATCAAGCTGAACAAGGTGGAGGACACGGTGCAGGTGATCCGGGGCGCCCTGGAGGCGGTGGACCTGCCCGAGAAGGTGGATGTGATCGTCAGCGAGTGGATGGGTTACACCCTGCTCCATGAGTCCATGCTGAACTCCGTGATCGCCGCCCGGGACCGGTGGCTCAAACCCGGGGGCGTGATGCTCCCCGATAAAGCCGAGCTCTTCATCGCGCCCGTGAACGACCTGCTCGTGGAGGAGCGCCTCGGCTTCTGGAGCACGGTGAAAAGCCAGTACGGCGTCGACATGTCCTGTATGACCGACTTCGCCCGGAGGTGCATCACGGCCGGCCCGGAGATCACCATAAAACCCGTGACCGTCGAAGACGTCCTGGCTCACCCGGTCAAATTCGCCGAGCTCGACCTCAACACCGTGAACCTGGAGCGCCTGAGCTCCGTCGAGGGCCGCTTCCGCTGCCTCTGCTTCGGCTCGGCCGCCCTCAACGCCTTCTGCGTGTTTTTCTCCGTGACTTTCCCGTCCTCCTGTCCGCGCGGACACCCTCTCGTCCTGTCCACGTCCCCGTTCAAACCCGAGACGCACTGGAAGCAAGCCGTGCTGTACCTGGATCAGGCCGTGGAGGTCATGCAGGACACGCTGGTGGAAGGAGACGTGCACATGTACCCGTCCGAGGAAGGCTCCAGACATATATGCATCCACGTGGACTATACGGTGGGGCAGGAGAAAAAGAAATCGAAGACGTTTTCCATTTCAGACGGATCCTCGTACGCAGAGACTCAGTAGAAGCCGAGAACGTTTGTGGTGAAGGTGATGGTCGAACCCTCACCAGCTCTGAGCTTTAAAGCACTGCGTTATCACTCGCACGCCTTCTTGTTTATCTTTCTTCTAGGTGACGTCACGTTTCTAAATTTTGTATTTGCATCCGAATGTTAACCATCGAGTCCTGTCCTCAATAAAACGTATAAACGTTCCTGCAGAGTTGTTTGGTTGTTGCTCATCTAACTTATGTGAAAAATAAAATGGATTATGTTTTCATTTTTCATTTCAAGCTTCATGAATTTAATATTAAATTTGATTTTTATGTTTTCTGGTAAAATCTCCAGCAGGTTTTTTTTTGGCCAAATGATTGTCATGGTGTAAAGCAGCTTTTCTTCTACTGTGATGAGTAAAAAGCACATAATCTTCTTTTTTTTTTTTTTTCTTTTCATTAATGTACTTTTTTGCTTCAATTATTTCATGGATTTCTACATTCCTGGAGTTTGAAGCGAGTACAATAAATCCGATCAAACTTTTCCGAACCTGGATCCCGTCAAAGAGAGGAGCCGTGGTTTGGTATGAAATGTTAACAAAGAAATAAGGTTAAATATTTTGACACCTCCAGGGTCATAGGTTCGATTCCCACCTCAGGGTCTGTGTGTGGAGTTTGCATCTTCTCCCCGTGCATGGTGGGTTTCCTCCGGGGTTCTCCATTTTCCTCCCACAGTCCAAAAAACATGCAGATTAGCATAACTGGCGTTCCCAAATTTCCCGCAGTGTGTAAGTGAGTATGTTTGCTTGTGCACCCTGTGATGGATTGGCCCCCTTATCCAGGGTGTACCCCACCGCCTCGTGCCCTGGATAGACTGATGAGCGCTATAGAGAACGAGTGAATAAGTGTCATTGAGTGTGAAAGATAATTGCTATCATATGATTTCTACATTATAACCAGAACAGCGTCTACCTGAGCACCCAAATCTAAACATCGATGATGTTCAACATTAACTTTCACAGCTCCTTTTAATTAATTAGCATGAAGAAGAGCATCAGTTTGTACGCTTCATCATACAAACACTACAGGTAAGAAAATACATATTAAAGGTCCCATACGTTACTATGTTCTCAACCTCTGTTTCACTCGTCCTCCTGTGTTATTTCATTGCCTGTCTGTGTGAATGAGCTACAGATGAGACACGCCCTCCTAGAGATAACAGCAGAACTGAACAACAGTCAAGCAGGGGGGAGGGGCTTGTCTTATATGATGTCATATTATTATATGAGGCATGGCTTACTAGAGATCAGGGCAAAAAATTGATGGGGTTACGTATCGCGATTCTTTTTTTGATGCATGTGTTGATTTTTTAATTAAATACATTTTTACATTTACAAGTAACCAGTTAGTAACCGAGTTAGCAGCCTAGTAACCAGTGTAATGATCTATCCAATGATGGAAACTTCAAAGCACATTTTGTGAGTCGCTCTACATACGAGCATAATGTAAATGTTTTAACGCGTGTTTGCATTTGAGGTGGTAAAATGCTGCAGTTCCTGAATAATCCTGCAGGTGGTGCACGTTAAATTATTCACATACTGGCAGGAATTTTCTGTGGTTCGTTTAGAATTGTAACAAAATCTAAAAAAAAAACCTAATATAAAATCAGGGTTCTAACAAAATCACAATACAGATCGAATCAGTAGTATAAATAAATAAATACAATTTCAAAAATCGACCCTTATCAAAAGTTTGAAAAGTATTTGGTAAAATAAATATAATGAATAAATATTAATAAATAATTAAAAGGTTTGTAAGGTGGTTGTTGCCTCTTGACGATGAATCATAGCGTCCAACGATATATAAAATTCCATGTTTAGTGTTGACGTAGATGGAAATCAGAGCAGCTCTTGACCGCTTTATTCGTATCAAATCACGAGCCTTAGCGCGGATCTTAGCGACGTCCTGGGCGATTCGCAAGTCTTATCGATGTTTTGTAGCTAACGCCTGGTCAGCATTTTTCCGCATGATATTAGCGCTAAAGATTTGAGCACAGAGTCACACTCACGGCTCCATTCAGACCACAGACCTGCAGCCTGCTTCCTCTCAGCATCGGTCTCTCGTTCACACCCGAGCGGCCCGATCGAGCGCGCGGTCATGTAGCCAGCGTGGCGGATTCACGTCTCTGTATCACGCGCCCGAATCCGATATCCAGTGCTCGTCCCCCCTGTATGCTAATGACGTTACTGTAAAGAAAGCCGAGAGAAATCGTTCGCCGCCGGTCGCTTACTGTAACCGATATTTCTGCTCAGATCTACTGAGAAGATGAACAGGAGCAACGTTATTGACAAAACTTAATTTAGATGACCGGCTCCTCGGCTGAGAGATTCGTCATCGTTATCGTTAGCAGCCTGATTTGCTTCTGTAAGCATGCGGCATGTGTACACACACACACACACACACACACTCAGAGCTGTGATCATGCAACATATTACATTATGAGCAAGATCCTGTGTTTTGGATATTTGTGATCCACCAGGTTTTGGATTCTGTACAAGCAGTTATTTGTTTAATAATAATTCAATTCAACTACTAATTACTTTATGAATCTTCAAGCTTGGTCAACTTTCTCTAATAACATTCTTCCCTCATGTTAGTCCTAGTCAATGCATTGTTTGTGTCCACTAAACGGTTGCTGTGTAAGCAGATCTGTAGTGTACGTGTCCCAGTGTGTCCCAGTGTGTCCCCTGTCTTGTGCCCTGAGCTCCCTGTGAAATGCTCCCAGTGGATCTTGTGTAACTGGTGTGACCGTACTGGGAGCCCAAGCTACCATTTAAACAGTTCTCGTTGTCCCTGATGCTCGTTAGTCCCCAGACCATGAGAAATCTCTCACTCACTCGTTCTCTCTACACCGCTCATCCTGTACAGGGTCACAGTTGGCTTGGAGCTCATCCCAGGGGACTCAGGCTACACTCTGTACAGGGTGCCAGTCCATCTCAGGGCACAAGCACACACACACTCAGTAAGAGGATTTTGGGAAAACCAATTAGCCTAATCTGCATGTCTTTGGACTGTGCGAGGAATCCGGAGCACCTGAGGGGAACCCAACAAGCAGAGGGAGAACATGCAAACTCCACACATGCAGACCTGTAGGTTCGACACTGGAGGTTTGAGGTCACAATGCTCCACCGTGCTGTGGAGCCAACAACCCAGTTCTGTAAAAACAAATAATCAAACAAAAACGTATGAAAACAGTGAGAGTGAAATGGACAACAAAGTGAATCAGGTGATGCTGTAACCTCTCGCAGCCGGAGGTCTAGAGAGAGCTGATTGGCCGAGCTCTCTCACAGGGGAGGGACGAGAGGTATTTAGTGCTCCCACATTAATCACGGCTGTACAGCCAATCAGGGGCGTCTGTGAGCTCACGCAAGTGTAAGGAGCGGATAGCGCTGTCCTCCGAGTGTGTTACTCCGCCCCTAACGGTGCGTGAGCGAGCAGTTCGAAAAGATGCGGTCGGTGACATCACGTGGGTCGGAGGAAACACGTGATAGTCTGCGGCCCTCCCGACTGAGTGGTAGTAGAAGCTTAATGTGGGAGCCCCCTAGTGATGGGGAGGAATTGGACACCACTAAATTAGGGAGAAAAATCTGGGGAAAAAATCCAAAAAAATAGTAAAATAAAAAAAAATATTAATAATAATAGCTTGAGACAGTGTGGAAAAGTTTGCACCCAATCAGCAAGAAGACGGGTGACAACTTGGATGAAGCCAATAAACATACAGAGCTTTGGTAAGCTGTTGGGCAACCAAAAGATCTTCGGTGCACCTTATTGTAGATTCTACACGTCTCTACATGGTACTATATTAGACAGATGAATACACCCCATAGGTGTTCCATTGGGATTAATAATTTAACTAGATGGGGCACAGCAGGGCTTCACGTCTGCTTTGCAGTTCAGCATTACACACGTTAATGTGGCGTAATTGCTCCGAGAGCTCATGAGCATATTTGCAAGTTTGAAAATGTTATCTGAGAAAAGCATGGATATTCAGATGCTTTCAAATCGACCAGGCTCTTTCATGGCCCTTTATTCTCAATCCAAATGTTTTCACATTCACTTCACATGCAATTCAAATGATCTCTTCTAATCCTTAGCTCTTCTAATTACCAGGTTTCCAAATTGGATTTTGTCGAAGCTTTTGTTAGCGTTGTTTTGCCCAGACACACAACACACCCACAATGCAGACTGAAACACAATGAACCCTGTATCTGCTGCATTAATATCTAAGCTATTTCAAGTAAATGTCACATTGGTGTCGTCCCGAGAGATGCAACCGCACAGGAAATGATTTGTCATGGTTGTTGTGTTTGTTGCTCAGGGTTTTAGAAAAGAGTTTGGTGAATGAACAGTGACCTCTAGCTGAGAAACCAAAACAGAGACGTGAGCATAGTCTAATACTGCCTTCCTCCTACAAGGGCAGAAAGTGTGATGATTAAAAAACAAGTTAGTTGCACCTATGAGTATTCACTGATCGGCCGTAACGTAAAAAAACAGCATCATAATATTGTGCAGCTCCACTTGGGCCATGAAAACAGTTCTAGGATTGGACAGGACTTTCTTGCTTACATGTAAGGACGCATATTACGTTTTGATTTGTTGAGCATCTCGATGGTATGAGCCAGAAGGAATGCCAAACTGCAACCAGTATATTTAGATGCAATATGTAAAATGTTCATTTAACAGTTTAACCTTAGTGTGGAGTGTAACTATCTGCAATCTTTAGTATGAACTGCCAATCTGATGATAATTTATATTTATATTATTTATTATTATATCCTTATTTCATATTTTATATTCTTTATTTGAATATTTT
>JAQMYJ010000033.1:34443063-34455490 GCA_030014305.1 Clarias laeviceps | reverse complement strand
GGGTTCGCCGATCAAGCTATTTTTAGCCAATATCGGCCGATCATGATCGGTGGCCGATCAATCGGAGCATCACTATTATTGACCTGTCTCCCAGGCCTGCCCTAAACCACACTGCTCATTTTATGTACTGTTGAGTGCAAAAGTTTGCACACCCTAGGGACAACGATGAAATGTGCTCTTTATTTAGTGTTAGGTTTCATGGATGCATTTTTTTTCAATGCAATTCTTTACCCGGATGCAAACTTTGCACTCTGTTTTCTGCCTCATAATGCAAGTTTTGAACATTCTGTGAGGATTAAAATCATTTGCACACCTTCCTTTAGCTATGATGACCCAGAGGCTCAGACGCACAGAGATGAAAGCAAATGCACAGTGAGTATCTGTCTGATCTCGCTTCTTTTTTTTTTTTTTTTTTTTTGATCCAAGAACACTTATTACTGGAAGGAATAATGTAGTTGTTTGGGGAAATGTTTACACGAATCACATTGTTCGATTTTTTTTATTTTTATTTTTTTCTTTGGTTGTGATCTTTGTCACAACTTTAGATCGTCAGCAAAGGGAATCTGCCCATGTATGAACTCGACACGGGGGAGACGACCAAGTACGTGTCTCCTGAAGACGTAGCCAGATTGATTTTCCACAAAATGAAAGGTGAGTCCTGTGTGTGTGTTCACAGAGCTCTGAAGTTGCTTTTGCACAGACCGTGTTAATTTTGGTTAAATGGAGTCTTGCTGTGGTGTCATTAGTGTAGATGTGAGTCGACTCGCGGCAGGAAGTGAATAAAATAAGCCGTGTGTGTTTTGTGTAGCCTGTTTTTGCAGACATCGAGCTGCTAAACTGAGACGACAAAAGACGGAGCAGGAGCGCCCTAGAAATGCCGTGTGGTTGGGAGGCAGGAAATGATTGAACAAATTATTTATAATAGTAGTGTTGTGTGTGTTTGTGCAGAGACGGCTCAGTCAGCTTTGGGGTCGGACGTCAAAGATGCCGTCATCACGGTGCCTTTTGAGTTTGGCGAGATGCAGAAAAACGCACTGAGGTACAGGATCGGTCAATAAAAGGAATGCTACCGCAATAGCACTTATACAAGTGTCAAAGTAGCGTCACGGTTTTGGTGCTGCTTTGTTTCAGGAACGCCGCGGAAGGAGCCGGATTCAACGTCCTCCGCCTGATTCACGAACCCTCCGCCGCACTCCTGGCCTACGGCATCGGCCAGGACTCTCCGTCAGGGAAGAGGTAACGTCTCGGAGCAAATCACACCAAGTTATTACATGTGTTATTCTATTGAAATTTAATTGAATCAACAGTCTACTCATGATTCACTGCTTTACAAACTATGTGCATAAATAGAATGTTTATCTTTTCTCTTCGCTGATCTTTAATCCTCTACTTTTGTTCAGCCATGTGCTGGTGTACAAGCTCGGCGGGACGTCCCTGAGCGTGACGGCTCTGGAGGTGAACAGCGGGATGTACCGAGTGCTCGCCACACACACCGACCACAGCACTGGAGGAGAGAGTTTCACTCAGGCCCTCGCTCAATACCTGGCTGGTGAATTCAAAAAGTAAATGCTGCTCAAATAGAATGTGTCTTTTTCTTTTATTTCTTTTCTTTTCTTTTTTTTACTGGAGCTTATCATGTGTGTGTGTGTGCACATCACCAGGGTGTATAAGCATGATGTTAGTGGGAACCCAAGGGCGATGATGAAGCTGATGAACAGCGCTGATGTCGCCAAACACACTCTCTCCACGCTGGGCAGCTCTAACTGCTTCGTAGACTCGCTTTACGACGGCATGGACTTTGAGTGTAACGTGTCCAGGTAAGGACGTGTTCCACCTGCATGTCCGTGCACTACATCTAAAAATGATAAATGTTTTAATGCTTTGTGTGTGTGTGTGTGTTCACAGAGCACGATTTGAGTTGATCTGCTCGAACCTGTTCAGTAAGAGCATCCAGCCAATCAGAAAACTCCTGGACCAAGTCAACCTCTCCACCTCAGACGTCAACAAGGTAATGAACACTAGGGGGAGCCAGGAGGGTGTTTACTGTCAAGTAAAGATTAAATGTTTGTAATTAAAGTAAAAAAGCATCATTAAGAGGAAACGGGTTGAGTTGCTGTAAATTACTAAATGGCTCTGAGATCCCGTCTGGAAGCAGCGATCCAGTGGATGTACTGATTTAGCACTAACCCTGTAATCTGGACCGCAGGTGGTCCTGAGTGGAGGATCAGCACGGATTCCCAAACTGCAGCAGATGATCAGAGACTTGTTTCCAGACGTGGAGCTGCTGTGCTCCATCCCTCCAGACGAGGTGATCCCAGTGGGTGCAGCCATGCAGGCGGGAATCCTGGTGGGCAAGGACAGCCTGGACCTGGGTGAGGACTCCATCACTGTGGACTGCTGTGCCAGTGACATCCTGGTCAAGGTGAGGGAGAAAGAATGTGTGTGTGTGTGTGTCACTGCAAAAAAGTAGAGGGTTTAGTTATTCGTCTTATTTTAAAATATTGAATTATGAATGGTTTTATGATCTTGCTATAATGCTGTTTGTTCTGTCGTTGCACTGCAGCCATATAATCAGTTTATACTTTTTGCTGATTCTGGTGGTGGTGGTGGTTATGCTGCACTGCATTGTAGGACTGGGACAAAAACAAATTTTGGAGGAAAAAAAGCAGAGCTGAGCAGCAAGCTCCAGGGAGGGGCTGTTCTTCTATGAGGTCACTTTAGGGGGAAAATCTAATTGGCTTGTTTAAGCCCTGGCCAAAACAAACATACACCTATATAATATTACCAGGGGCTCTGGCCACTCAGGGTGTGGCTCCACAAGACCTGTCTTTGGGGTGCTGTGGTGTCTGATTCCGATACCTTTCTGTCACAGCCAGCATTGACTTTTGCTGCAATTTGTGCTGCATTGGCTTTTCTGTGGGACGAGTCTGGACGGGGTGGACTTCAGTCCCCATGATCCTGTCACCAGTTTACTGGTGAATATAATTGTATATGTTCATGAAAATGGGAATGTTTTTCCATTACATCTCTTGTATGTACATGCACACAGGAGACGATCCATCTGAGTGTCTGAAAACTTACTTAAAAAGTGCATTTTGCATAATGGGTCCCTGTTAAATCTACAATTCTTATATTTAATTCTTTAATTCAGTTTTATTGTGGCAACTTTTGTAAACATTGTAATTTTTTTATTATGTATTTTAAAATGTATATTCTTACATTACTTTTATTGGAAAATTTATTATTATTATTATTTTTTAATTGTACTCTCTAGTGGCGGCGTAGTGGTTAGCACTGTTGCCTTGCACCTCCAGTGTCCGGGTTCGATTCCCGTCTCTGTGTGCATGGAGTTTGCATGTTCTCCCTGTGCTTGGTGGGTTTCCTCCGGGTTCTCTGGTTTCCTCCCACAGTCCAAAGATATGCAGATTAGGCTAATTGGCGTTCCCAGATTCCCTGTAGAGTGTGCATGAGTGTGTGTGTGTGTGTGTGTGTGCCCTGTGATGGATTGGCACCCTGTCCAGGGTGCCCTAAGTGTCCTGGGATAGGCTCCGCCCCCGCGACCCTGAACACAGGATAAAGCGGTATAGAAGATAAGTGAGTGATAATAAATTATATATAAAAAATAATATAGTTGATAGTTTTTTTTTAGGTAATTGTTAAAAGATATAAGAAAAAAAAATTTTAAAAAATTTTGAGAGAGAGAGAAAGAACAAAAGAAAGAGATGGAAATATTATATATATTTTTTTTATGTTTTTTTATTTATTAATTTGTAATGTACTAACCACACATTGAATGAATTCTTATTTTAATATTTAGTTGTTTTTATGACATATTAATATACTTAATATTGTCTACACCATTCATAGTTTCATGGCCTTTCCACAATTTGAAATATTGCTACAAATGAATATTTTGTTATTTTTAATTACACCAAATTGCTGTGGTGTAAAAGGAAGAATACAACATTAAAAATTAAAAATATATGCATATGCATGGTAGCATCAATGATGCTGTGACTACTGACAAATCTGCAAGATTTGTCTTCCTATACCATTTTTACTATTCATTGCATACGATAAATGTTTGATAGACTACAATGTATTAAAGTAACCATGGCAACCGTGGTGGTGGTGCAGTTGCCAAATTATCTAATGCTTTTATTATATGTGCTTCTGTACATCCAGAGGGGAAAAAAATCATTTAAAAAACGCAAAATTTTACAAGGGGTCTCATTTTTAGATCACATGACCTACGTTTTTGCCGTGTCGAACAGGAAGTTGTGTCCGAATAAGGAAAGTGAAAAGATGTGCAGAAAGTGTGAAGGGTCATGAGAAGAGGAAGAGTTAAAAAAGACCAGTATGGTGGGTCAACAGGGTCATAATCGTGTTGGACGGACAGAAAGACACGCCGGCGGATTCTTTCAGAGTTCAGCGCTCTGCATCCCGCCTTCACACACTTTGTTATGCTCTTTTGTACCTCCTGTGTTTGCATCTATAGATTGCGGTGAGGTTCCAGATATGGTGTTACTATAGTAACTTTTGTACGCGGATTTGCCCTCCATTAAACGAGTCATCGTTTACTCGAATAAATGGAACGTAAACAACATTTTTCTTTTCAAATCTCACACTTCAAGACCTTTTATATACTGTAGGCGAAGGCCTAATTCCATTTGGGTGTCATATGGAGCTGTCTGTGTATGTGTGTGTGATGAATAGCTGTGGACGGGAATGGCATGTGTGATGTGAAAGCTGCGGATCACGTTCTCTTTGATGGCCTTTTTGAAATGCGAGATTTCTCAGCAAGGTGGATAAGACCCCCAAGTGGTCCGCTCTCTCTCTCTCTCTCTCTCTCTCTCTCTCTCTCTCTCTTTCTCTCTCTCATTCTATTCCCTTGTCGCATTCTCACTCTCTGCTTCTTTCTTTCCTCTGCTTTCTCCACACAGCTCGACGGACAGGAAGAGGAAGATGATTGACAGAAAGCAAAGCTGAGACGGCTGTCCATCAAAAGTATCAGCCCATAGAAGACGACTCGTATCAGACATCTCCCTCTCTCCTTCTCTATTTATCATTCTCGGTTCTCCCAGCGGATCCCTTTAAAGAGTGCGAAGCGCAGAAGAAGCTGGCATGTTCCCTCACCTCTGGCACCCTCTGCTCGGTAACACTCGGATTATTTTGTAAACTCGGCCCCCTGAACACGCACTCTCTCTGTATCCTTATTTGCTCGACCCGTCCATCCGCGCTCAGGCAGCCATGCGCGTGTGGTTGATGGTGACCCTCCAGGCGGCCTGGCCGTGTTTCTTCGGACTGGCCCAGCACTACCCCACCACGTGGGGTCACTACGACATGTGCAAGTCGCAGGTTTACACAGACGACGGACTCACCTGGGATTACATGGCCTGCCAGCCCGAGGCCGCCGACATGACCAAGTACCTGAAGGTGACCCTCGATCCTCCGGACATCACCTGCGGAGACCCGCCCGAGACCTACTGCGCCCTGGTGAGTGTGTGTGGCCGAGTAAACGGGGCCGGAGTGTGTAGTCATTCTACCACTTAGTGGACTGTGAAGTGCTTTTGTTGTTGTTCTGCCAAGAAATCGTGAAAACCTGTTTACACTAAAACGACTTGACAAATGGACTGTGAGATGATGATGTTGATGATGATGATGATGTATAAGAGAAATATGCTGTCCTGACCGTACAAGTCATTTTGCTGTTGCTTCACTATATTAGCGATGGGCATGAGTACAATCCGCTGACAAGATAGATCGATCCAACTTTTTCTCTTTTATCTTGGAACTTCATCAAATCCATTTTACATTGATCCAAGTACAAAAAAATGGAAAACCTTCCAGAGTCAAAGCCATGTCTTTGTTTAAACGTTTATAGCTGGTTGCAGTGGAAATGGGGGCGGGAACAACATTCTGGGAATTGGGGTAGGAACGGCATTCTGATTGGTTACGGTAAGCACTGCCATGCACAGCTTAGTGCTTTTCACATCCGATTGAACTAATCAGCTAATTAACAGCCGTTCTGTAATTGAAGTGGGTGTGAAACTAAACTAAAATGTGCAAGGCAGGTGTGAAAGCACCAGGGATGAAAACCACTGCCATAATGAATCATCAGGTCAATCATTAGTAAACCAACCGCCAATCGGTTTAAACTCACACTACAATGCTCTGTTCATAGTTTTATTTTTTTCATATCTGTCATTGAAATTAAGTTAACATTGAGATGCAGCTACAATGTAAGTAACCGAGGTCAAATTTCACAAACCCTCGTTCCGTACAAAAATACATTCCCAGGTTCGGCTGAGACTTGTTCGAAGCTTCTGCAGAACCACTGAGCTAAATCGAGTTTGTATCTTTTAAAGTTGCACAATATTTAGTACAAAGTTAACTCTTTCCTTTGCCAGTTAGCCACATGGCTATAGGACCAGTCCCCAGCATGTGCAGTCACTGGCATTACATGCAGACACGGTTCCTAGGATATATATATTTTAATCAAATATTTATTGCAATTTTTCGTTATCTATAACCGATAATAATTAATGATCATCCCATTAATGATGTGGATATTTTGTGGGCGGGAACTGCAGTCCAATTGGTTAAAGTGGCAGAAGTTGCAGTCTGATTGGTTATAGGTGTGTTTGAGGTGAGAACTGTAATCTGATATCACAGAATTTGGGGCAGGGTCTGCTATACATTGATGTTTTTACAGTGGTGTTTTGGTTGGCAACTGTAATCTGATTGGCTCCAGCTGTATTGTCGTGTGAACTACAGTCTGATTGATTTTAAATTTTCATCTTCCAATAAATTGGGTTAGAAATAAATGTTGTTAATCTGACACCTTGGTGCGTTTGCTAATATGTGTTTGAGCACATGGGATAATAATTCAATTCAATTCAATTCAAGTCAATTCAATTCAATTTTATTGTCATTGTTAAAAATAACAGGTGTAAATAACAACGAGATATCATTTGGCAACATCTCCTGGCATGTAATATACAATAACAATAATAATAACAATAATAATACTTATAAGAATTAAAACAAAAAAGCCACAATTTATCTATTTAAAGCATTTATTTGATCAAGTCTACATCTAATTAAATATCCATGACAATAACATGTTGTTTAAATCTCAAATGGAAACCAGACGTGTTTTGCTTCTATCCCAAAATGCTTAGCGATTCCTTTATGATTCCTCGATCCTACGTCCTTCAACCCATGACTCGGAAATCGATCGAAGACTGAATGCATGTGGAGAAATCAAAAAATGTGGACAGACGAGGCTTTTCTATCAAGCAGGTGCTTCCTACATGGTAGTCATTTTTTTGTTTGTTTGTTTGTTTGTTTACAGTGTATGGGTCTACAGTATAAGTCATCCACCTCTCACAAAAACAAAAAAACAATTACAATAAATAATGTGATATATATACTGTATATATGAATTACATAATATACAAAAATATACAATACATTTGGCTCTACATACAGTATAAGTGCTGCAAAGTACTATTTTGGAACAATATACAGTATACATTAGTCAGACGAAACAAAAATAGAAGTCTTTGGCAATAATTCAGCAGGGTTGTGTCGATGATCTCAGGACCACCGTCATCCCCTGAGTGAAACGCGGGGGTGGGAGCATCATGATATGGAGCTGCGTCTCTGCAGACAGTACTGCGGCAATACACGTCATCGAAGGGCCATGTAGTGGAGAATGAAAGATATTTTATCATCGGTCAAGAATCTGGAAGAACATTATCAGACATTTTTAAACAAAATGATGACAGTAACCTGAGAGGGACTTGCATGGATGAGGCAGTTTCTTGACTTTAATCTCAGTAAAAATGTGATTATTGTATTATTTTTAAGTTATTTTATAAGAGATCTCTTTATCCCCGGGGATTTGCAAATAATTTGCAGTGAGGAATGGAGCAAAATTGAGTCGATGCTGCAAAAAGCTCATTGTTTCTGAAGTAAATATCTCAATGCTGTAATTCCCAACAACTGTCAAAAAAAATCAGTTCAATTCTATTGATTTTATTTGTACAGCATGTTTAACCAAGGATATTGTTGTGGCCTCCGAGTGGCACAGTGGTAAAGTTCTCGCCCTATCATCCATAGATTGCGAGTTCGATTCCCGGGTGATGCTGTAACCTCTCGCAGCCGGAGGTCTAGAGAGAGCTGATTGGCCGAGCTCTCTCAGAGGGGAGGGACGAGAGGTACTTAGTGCTCCCACATTAATCACGGCTCTACAGCCAATCAGGGGCATCTGTGAGCTCACGCATGCGGAAGGAGCGGATAGCGCTGCAAATCAAGGTCAATATCGTTACCATATATAGTTCCTCACCCATCGATAGTAGTTTTTAATGTTTTTTTACTTTAAAAGTTACAGGTACATTTAAACATAAAACTGTACAAAAATACTTATTTTCTAAAAATAAATTGAAGTAGTGATACTGGCACTACAAATATTACACATACAAATCAAAGTCCAGTTCAGTTCAGTTCAATTTAACCCTAAGTCACGTAGGCAGCCCTGAACCCTGAAACACTTCTGGAATAACATATTAATGCCCTAACTACAACCTAGACCAGTTTGGAAACATATTTCAAAATATTAAATGTTACCAAATATAGTTCCTCCCATTAAGGGTTAACTGGCAAATTATTCTGGCAATGAATCAGTGTAGAAGAATTAAAAGAGAATGACCACATACAGTAAGCCGTGGACAATCATCATACTTACTGTGTAGTTCAGATGGAGAAAGAACAGATTGTTTTACTTAAATTGAAATGTGAAATTTATTATCCTAAGAGCTTGTGTAATTTTGGAGAAAGTACTGTACGGAGTGTTCAGAGGACAATCAGCTCAGACAGGTGAGCACAAGAGGTTATAAAGAAATAAGTGAAGTTGCTAAGTGAAATTCAAATGAAACTGAAAAATGTTAATAATAATAATAATAATAATAATAATTATTATTATTATTATAATAATGGTTTTCTCCCTAGAAATGTGATTCTTAGTGTGTGCTCATTTCATACTTTTTTGTTCACATTTTAAAGCACAAGGTCAAAAGACATTATGTGTTTAAATTGGACATGGACATACACTTGATGTTAATTCAATTATAAAATGTCTCTGAATTCTTCTCTCCGCTCACTGTATTATTCAGGTTGAAAGTGGACCTCTGTTTGTGAGGTCATAAACTCGAATCCTAGGCTCCCCAGGCTGCCCCAGTTGGGCCCTTTAGCAAGACCTGTAACTCCCACCTGCTCACTCGTATCCCGTCTCTTGCATAAAAGTGTCAGCAAAGTGAGCCTAATGAAATGTTTACCTTTCTACAGATGCATATAATTGCTTTCAATTTATTTTCCCTGGGGAAAAAAAAAATTGCAATCCTGTCAACTCAGGGAAGATTGCAGGGCTGCCGGCTCTCAAACTCCCGCCCACAGTGTTTGATTGAGAGGTACACCCTGCCAACGGGGAAAATATAAATTAAAAGCAGGACTGAAACAGGGTTTTATTTTCGGCCGAGTTGTAGCTTGGAAATGAGAAACTGCAACTGCAAATTTTTGTAGCAGAATCAGACTTTAGACAGGGTGAGATGGAGGCAGATGATTCGCTGTGGCGACCCCTGAAAGGGAACAGCCGAAAGACAAAAAACTGAAGAATCAGACTTTAGACAAAATATAGATGGATCGATAGCTAGATAGATAGACATTCTGAAATGTGTCAAATAAAAACAATCATGAAAATAATAAGAATTTATTTCATGCAATAAAATTTCACGTGTGAATGCGAGATTGCTGGTAATCACCATTGGTCTCCACAGTCCATAGTTGGACTACAGAGGTTCCTAGATGGATGGATGGAGAATAATTGATTAAATATTGACTATTGTTGTACTGGAGCACAACAGCACACTTCCTTAATGAAGACTGGTGTATGCATGTCTTAGGGCACTATTTTCCCAAAAACTTGAATTCTCTCATGTTAAAACCATGTTAATCTGGTGACAGCCTGTCAGTCGTAATGAACAAAAAAGGAGAAAAATTTTATGCTAACAGTTTCAGCATCATGTGTGTTATTATGAACAAGGATTTTGACGTCTCGCGACTTGTCACGTTGTTCAAAGAGTCGAATTAGAATTCCAAAGTTGTCAAAAAGAATTATTGAAGTTTGTATGAAATGTAAATGTGTATGAATCAAAATGATGAGATTGTCCCTGATGAGCAAGCTGAGGAAGACGGCGGGAGACAGCGGCAAGGGAAAAACTCCCTGAGATGGCAAGAGGAAGAAACCTTGAGAGGAACCAGACTCAACAAGGAACCCATCATCATCCTCATCTGGGTGATAACCGATATAATAGAGCGGCCATAAACTGCATAGGATTTCATGAGGATTAGCGAGTCCTGCAAAGCGTATTCGCTCATACTGACATGCGGCCCTCTGCTGGCGTGGAGTGGAACTGTCATGTGAAACCATGAGAATCTTTCTGCGAGTTGACCACTGAATTAACCTTGCGTTAATGATACACGACTCTGGGCCTACAGGCGGTCCGCTGCTAAAAAAGAAAACGCGACCGACCGAAGCGAACGAGTGAATACGTTTGAAATATTATTTACCCACCAGAACCAGAGCTGGGCTTTGTCTCATTTAGAGAGCCGTTAGACTCGCGATTGGAGAGCTCTTCATTAAGCGTGTTTGTCTAGCGCGGTGTCTTTCATTAGCACCAGAAAAGGAGGAGAAGAGGTTTCTGAGAAGCTTTGAAGAAGCGGCGATGGTGTGCGTCTTCTGTTAGCAGAGGAGCCTAATTAGAAAAAAAAAAAGCTGTCCTTCATTTACAGCACATCGCTTTGAAAGTCACAGCTGGATATGAGATGTTAGTTTAAGAGGGTGTGTAGGAACATATGTGTACATTTAAGTGTGTGTGTGTGTGTGTATATTTTAGCCAGCACTTGCTATTCCCATGTGCCGATAGATACACGGTGTTCTAGCTTCAACAGCCTTAGCCCTGTAGCTCAAGAAGTAGTTTTCGGGCTTGAACTGTACGTCAGGAGTAAAAATAGCTAGTGAGGAAAAGTACACTCAGTGACTCTGCAGCTAATATCATCCACCTCTGGAAAAAAAAAAAAAAAAAAAGCAGTGAATTATTCACCAGATGTTTGTGCCTAAGCGTGTTTTATTCATGACGTTAAATATTCAGGGCCTCGTCTCGGAGGAAGCACACGGCGCGCTCTGACGGATTAGCATGGCTAGCCAAGGAAGGTGAAAGTCTGTTAACCTTTAATACGCCGCTCTCGATGAGCGCTGAAGACCCGCGTCACACTCCAGCACTGTTCCAGTCACTAAATAAGCCTATCTGAAACCCTAACAAGTGTTGGTAGGTGCCGCGTGGGCCGAATTTCACGGCCGGCGAGTCTGTAATCTCTCTCTCGCTGTGAATTGTGGCAGATTGAAATCAAGCGTGTTGTTGTTTGAAGCTTGGATGTGTGTGCGTGTTGTGTGTGCGTGCGTGTGCGTGTTGTGTGTGTGTGTGTGGTTTATGGGTTTATTGTCCGTTCAGTGTAAGGGCACGTAAAATGGGCCGTGAAACAGCCTTGTTTTTCTCGCTCGATCAACTTCTTGAGCGGTTTAGCCTTTAGTGACGATGCGCTGATTAGGCCAGGAGCAGTTTGCTTTATGACGGAGGTAATCAGTCGTTTATTTTAGGGATCGAGCGCTGATGAGAGAACTCCATCCTCTCTTCAATCCATCCTCATTGATTTCTGCTCATCCCAACTCTCTCTCTCTCTCTCTCTCTCTCTCTCTCTGTCTCTCACTAAATCTTTCTGTCTTTCTCTCTCCCCTGCTTTTTTACGTCTCTTTTCTTTCTAGTCTCATTTCCTTTTTTGAAATGGATCTTTCTTTATTCTCACTTTTGCTTTTATAACCTCTCTCTCTCTGTGGTGTGTGGGGTTGGGGAAAATGACAAAAACAATCATATTAAATATTATACACTTGACTTTCCACTCGTCACAGTTAGGAGTTAACAAAACTGCTGGAATAGGAAGAAAAAGAAGAAGCAGAAACCCCAGGAATAATTTAATATTACATAAAAAAAAAAACTCTTGCTATACAACACCTATTATATAGAATTTCTAATGAATGGATGCATAAATACTATTAATAATTCATAATAAATTCTTTTTTTACAATTATTTACTAGAAAGAAAAAAATATATAATAATAATAATGATAATACATGGGTTGCATAATGAAACTGAAACGCCTGGTTTTAGTCCACAATAAATCATTAGTATGGTGTCGGGCCTCCTTTTGCGGCCAGTACAGCATCAATTCGTCTTGGGAATGACAGGTACAAGTCCTGCACGGTGTCCAGAGGGATTTTGAGCCGTTCTTCTTACAGAATAGTGACCA
>JAQMYJ010000033.1:34430749-34436651 GCA_030014305.1 Clarias laeviceps | reverse complement strand
CTCTGCCTTACACAGACACACACACACACACACACACACACGCACACAAACACACACGCACACTCAGAAACTCTGCAAGCACTAAGATCCAGCAGGGGAGACGATTACCTACAATTCCGCAGCGCAAGAGAGAGAAAAAACGTTGGCTCAGCTGTGATCACGTGACACTCTGATCACGTGATACATGATACTCTGTGCTCGTAAACCAAGACGATGCACGTTTTTCAAGTCAAAATTTATTTAAAATCTTTGCTCGTCTTGCGGACACTCGTAAACCGTGTTACTCGTAATCCGAGGTTCCACTGTATAATCAACAAGAAACATTACACATATGATTGACAAGGCCAGTTTTATTCGTTTAGGATATTTTTGGAGGAAAATGTCAAAAAAACAAATAAACTAAGGAATCGATATGATTCAATGAACTTTTGATACAATTATATAAAAAAATATATGTTGTTTTTTTCTGCCATGTAAAGAACAACCATAAATAGAGCAAATTGCAAGTAATATTTCTCAAAAAAACAACAACATATACCGTAATATGACATACTGATAATAGAAGAATAAAGAATAAAAATTCTTACATAGGTTTTAATGCTACGACTCTGTAGCTTTAGATGTGTTTTTAAATAATCCATTCTCCACTAAAGAATTTAAATTTCCCAAAGCATGTCTGATTTCTTATCAACAAAATGTAACAAGTCAGGTCCATGAGATTTAAGTTTTGTTCTTTTTAATTGCAAAAACATTCATATTGCCATATATTGAATTCTGATATTTTTCAGCTCGTAATGTCCATAAACGATAGCGCATCACACTCTCAGCTGAGAACATTTTTCTACTGTGATGGTGGAACAAAAAAAAACCAAAGTCTTAATTTGTCACACTTTTCGAAATAAAACTGAGCTTGAGCTTGAGCTCCGCCCCTAATAATTCCTGTCCTGTCGTGGCTCGGTTCCTGTGATGGAAAGGCTACTTGTCCCTCAGTTCCTTGCTTTGTGAAAAGGTTCCTGTGGCTCGACACCCGTCTCATAAAACAAAACCAAAGTACTTATCGGACACAAACAGAGTCGGCTTTATTTGTTTTGATCTATAAACGTGACCTTTTTGCGGCGTATGTCCGCAGGACACAGTGAGCTCAGGGAGCAGCGGGAGACATTTCGAGACCCCCGTGTCTCCTGGAGCGACTCCATGCTGACATTTTCCCCGAGATTCGAGGTTTAAAATATTTAAATACGGACCAAGACTTTGCGCTTGCGCGGACAAACGCTGACATTCGACTTTAATCATGCGCTTCATTCACACCGTAATCACACCCTGAGGAGTGGAATAATGCCGCCGTGCAGATTTCTAAGAGGACTGACTTTTCAGATAGACGAGGCCGGACACAAATATTTGCACTTTAGTAATGTCGAAGAAAACTAATTAGCTGTTTGATGGCCCTCCAATTATTCAGTGGTCTTTGTGATGGTCAGGCTAGTGAACAGAGAAATCGAAATTTCACCCAGAAACCCAGCGCTGATTAAGGTTTAGCTCGATCTGCAGCATTGTGCTGGGATTTCTACTCATGATAAAAAAAGGAGCTAAACTCAGCTATAGGTTTGGAGGATATGGAGTTATAAGCTTTAAGGATTTACTGTGAGTCTTTCAAAGTGCTAGCATGCATCACTTGATAGACAAGACAGATAAAGCATCAGATTACAGCATGGCACTAGTGCTTCATATCCAACCCTTAATATCAGATTAGAGTTTAGTGTCTCATGTTTATCCTCCTCACTGCTTATTTTTTTCATTCCGCAATGGCTGTGATAAACTTTATGAAAAAAAAAAAGTTAAATAGCTCATTGTGTCGCTGTGCTTGTTTGAAAGTCAGGTTACTAAGGTACGCTTGAATGGCAGTGCAGACAGCCAATCAGATTGCAGCTTTAACAATTAGTGGCTAGTGGGTGGAGACTTGAGAATAATGTTTGTAAGTCATGGAAGGTGTAACAAAAACTCATCCAGGAACAATTTCAGAGAGTTTTTTTTTTTTTTTTTTTTTAAGATCCCTAGTGTAAAAAAAAAAGGCTAGATGTTTGATGATAGACTTTATCCACATGCAGCTGGTTTTGAAATTGTTGTTTATGATAGGAACTATTCCTTTCACCTTCCTGCACAATGAAGAATAACTCCTGGAGGGTAAATGAACATTTGTTGGATATTCTCGGAGCTGATTGAACCTGTGTCTTTTTAATTGCTCTGATTAAAAATTGAAACGGAATAGAGACGTCTGGTCTTTTATTTTCATTCGTGCTCATGGCAAAGCTTCCAATAATACAGCTTTTGATGTCTGCGTTAGCTAAGTTTCACTATAGAAATCTTTTAACTGTAGAGAATTGCCTGTTTTTGTGAACACAAGAAGATGTTTTAACAGAATTGGTCTCGGGATGTCAGCTTTATTCTCACTTAGCACTGGGTGGAAAAGAAAATCAGTGGTCTTAACATTCCATTTTTCACGTCCACACACAACAACGAGTTCTAAAAAGTACCCTTTAATATTTTTCTATAAAATATTTATACATTTATAAAAAGCTTCATTTTCAGTGACTCAAAACCTGAATTTTATTCACCCAAACTCTACTCAAGCAGATTGTCAAAACTCACACTATGGTTTATATTATTTGAAGAAATTGTCAACAGCGACCCTCCCGTGACTTTATCAGCCTTGGCCAGCGGTACATTTCTGTGTTTCGGTTCGGTTGGCTTTCATGTTGGATTCGATCTGTGATTGATTGTGTACACTGTGTGTTTGAGATCACCTTTATAAGTGGCCACAGTGTGGAGTGTTCACATGCCGCAAATATACCAGACTTCGGGGTCACGTGTCCTCGGATCCGTGCAGTGTGAAAGCGCCCTCAGACACCTAACAGTGCTGTGAAAAAGTATTTGCCCCTGTCTGATTCATTTTTGCATATTTGTCACACTTAAATGATTGAGGATATTAAACAAATTATAATTTTACACAAAGATAATCCAAGTACATATAAAATGCGTTTTTGAAATGATGGTTTCAGTTCTTAAAGGAAAAAGCTGCCCAAACCTGCCTGGCCCTATGTGGAAAAGTGATTGCCCCTTAAACCTAATAACTGCTTGTGGCACTCTTGGCGGCAACAACTGCAATCAAGCGTTCGCGATAACTAGCAACGAGTCTTGAATTTTGGCGCACTTTTCTTTGCAGAATTGCTTCAATTCCACCACATTGGAGGGTTTTTAGGCATGAATGGCCTGTTTAAGGGCCTTAATCAGATTTAATTCTGGACTTTTGACTAGACCATTTAGAGAAGGACTTGAGTTTTGGATCATTTTGGTTAGTTTTAGTCCTGCTTCATAACCCAAGTGCACTTAAGTTTGAGGTCACGAACTTCTTCAGGATTTGCTGGTAGAGCGCAGAATTCATGGTTCCATCAATTATGGCAAGTCGTCCAGGTCCTGAAGCTGCAAAGCTTCACTTTTTAACATAGGGCCAGCAGGTGGGTTTGGATATTTTACCTTAATAAAAGAAATCAGCATATAGATACTAAAAAAACATTTAATATTTACTTTTTCCCCGGCATTGTATTTCTGCGCAGTCCTGGTGCGCTACGTATTAAAATCCACATATCAACAGCGTCCTCCTTCTCTCCATCAGTGTCCGGAGGTACGACTTGGAAATAAACTAATTTCTCGGTGCTGCACTCCAACGCCGGTCACTTTATATCTCAGCAGCCGTGCCAGGCCATGAGCTGCTGGCGTATATATATATTTTTTTCATTTATATGTCTTTTTTTTTATATTTGGAAGTTGTGTGTGTGTGTGTATGCAGTGCTCATATCATTCAGCCCGGGGCAGGAGATGGAGAAACGCATTTGCAAGGTGATGCTGGAAATTTCCATGTGGTCAATTTTAATTGCCCGCGAGGGATGAAACGTCAGCAGTCGTGTCACAGCGCCCCCTGTGGTTCCTCCATGTAACATTCATTTGACCTTTACATCTGTAATGCACCTGAAATATTCAGATATCTTTCTCACGGCTGTCTGAGGAAAGAAATTTTACCGGATAAACCCTCAAGGCTGCATGATATCACTGTACCTTTTTTTTTTTTTAAAGCAATCCCGTATCTGTTTATTATATTTATATATTAAATATTAACATTCCGCACTCTCCAATATCAGCCCCTTATTGTAACGTTTGCTTTTTCCCAAACTGTAACAGAGTAATCTGAATAATCTCTCTCCTAGCATGAAGTGTCTTCTGCTTTTACTCGTCTATCAGCACTCCATCACTCGCTACGGTCAATCTGCTACAACACGATAAGAAACCACTTGCTCAATCTCCCCTCCATCCCATAATACTCTCTGACAACTTTTCATCAGCTTAGTGCTTTATATCAGTCATGTTTTCTGTTCTATTCAATTTTTTTTCTCGCCCGTCTAAAATCTAGAAGAGAATATCAAACAGAAGAGAATTTCCCATCATCCTTTTTTTCCCTGTAACATAGTTTTATTTATTTATTTAGACTCTAAAAACTGAGAATACAAGCGTGTCATGAGATAAATCAGAGAGCAGAGACCAGATTTGACATTTTGAATAAAATTGAAGTGGATGTATTTAAGTTAGCGTTGGAGTGAGGAAAGTAAAAAAAAAAAAGAGTCTGACTGAGATGCCGAAGAAAAAAACTAAATAAAGTATCATAACTTCTGTTTCTTCATACTTAACCAAAACACAGGAAAGAAAACCTGCGTCAAAGTTTAGGTGCTAGCACACAGCTCTACATGAAACTGGAATTGTCCAAAGACTAGCGTAGAGCTAACAATCAACAAAACACAAACCCTAACATAACCAGCTGAACCACACCGTACCACAGTTAGCATAAAGAAAAGGCAAGCATAGATCTAAGTATGGACATTTTACCCACCTCTGATTAGCGTTTACTCACCTCTGATTAGCATGTATCCACCTCTGACTATCGTTTACCCACCTCTGATTAGCATTTACCAACCTCTGACTAGCGTTTACCAACCTCTGATTAGCATTTACCCACCTCGGATTAACATTTACCCACCTCCGATTAGCATTTACCCACCTCTGATTAGCATTTACCCACCTCTGACTAGCATTAACCCACATCTGATTAGCATTGATCCACCTCTGACTAGCGTTTACCAACCTCTGATTAGCATTTACCCACCTCTGATTAGCATTTACCCACCTCCGATTAACATTTACCCACCTCCGATTAGCATTTACCCACCTCTGATTAACATTTACCCACCCCTGATTAGCAGTTACCCACCTCTGATTAGCGTTCACCAACTTCTGATTAGCATTTACCCACCCCGATTAGCATTTACCCACCTCTGACTAGCATTGATCCACCTCTGATTAGCATTTACCCACCTCTGACAAAATACGACAATCTGAGAGAGACACAGAAAGAGACAGAGAGACAGCGAGGTAAGTGAGTAAAGAAAGTAAGACAGCGAGGTTAAGTGAGAAACAGAACGAGAAACTGAGACAGATAGAGGGACAGAGACAGAGGGAGAGTGAGACGGATACACAGACGCAGTAGAGTGCTAGCGGTGTAAAACATGATGAAGTGAAGCTGAGGGAATTTTTGCTCTCTGTCACACACATATTTGCTGAAGTCTTCCTTCTGTCCATGATATGATCAGGAGTCACCCCTCCCTCCCACCATGTGTGTGTGTGTGTGTGTGTGTGTGTGTGTGTGCAGGATGATGGAGTCTTCCCCGTGGAGGGAGGATAAGAATAGCTGTGAATAGCACAGAGTCGTCTAAATCACGTCTTAGGGATCAATTCAGCTTTAATTGCACCTCTCTCCCTCCACCCCCTCTCTCTCTCTCGCTCTCTCTCTCACTCTCTC
>JAQMYJ010000033.1:34423249-34425749 GCA_030014305.1 Clarias laeviceps | reverse complement strand
TGTGAACTTCATGTTCATTTTTATGTAACTTATACTAACAACTTTCCCTTCAGTCTTATAGGACACTATATAAATTATAATTATATATGTTATATATTTTATGTTATGTTTTATATATGATTTTTCCTTACATTATATTGCATCACATTACGTATCAGTTTACTTTTAATCACATTTTATTTCATTTCAATTACATAACGTCATTATACTTTATTACATCACATTAACTTTCCTCACATTACATGTCATTATACCGCATTCTACCGTGTTATCTTTCACGTTACACAATATATTTTATTTTCTTTCATCTCAAAGACTTTAATCATATTTCACTAAATTTCATCACATGTCAATGTTTACAACTTAGCGCTTCGTAATTTTTACAGAAATCATTATGGGATGGATGTCTGTGTTCAGCTTCAGTATCTTTATCGGAACAGAGAAGTGACATCATGCCATCTACTGTATATTTAAGGAGCAATATTAACTGGTCTGTCTTTGGTTTATGAACTGTACCAACTAAACCGTCACCATGAGGCCTAAGAGGCATTTATTTTAAATAAAAACCTTTAAATAATATTGATCATATTGGCTGATTTAATCATAACTTTCCCTTTTCCTGGTACCCTGGAGTCGCTTCCCTGCATTTCCATACTGTGATATGATTGGCTCTTATAGTTCATGATCAAAGAACTAGCAGCCTGTAACATGTTCAACACTAAAGCTGTACATTTATTTATTTATTTATTTGTTAATTAATTAATTTGTTTATTTATATGATTACAGTGAATAACAATGACTGGATCTCTTAACTTATTGTTTTTTTTTTTTTTGCCTTTATTTATTTATTTTTTTAATAATTGATGATTTCTGGGTCAGAAATAAAAAGATGGACTTAATATTCAAATATAAAAAGTATTTGCATTAAGTGTGATGTTGAGGAAAAATGTTGCTTGCAGTAGAACTCATTTTGTTTACATAATTCCTCTCGCAAAAATATAAATAAATAAAATAACATAAATAAATAAATAAACTCCGCTCACTCTGACATCTTTGATTTTTCTCAAATATTGACGTGGACCGAAAAACAACATTTCATGCAAAATTGCATTGGCAGAGCCTCCGTATTCTTCAACCATAAAAAATAAACGTCAAATTATGTTGAATAGAATAAAAACCCAAACAACCAAACAAATAGAAACATGCTAGGTTAAAAACGCGCTAGCTTTAATTAAAGCAAAAATTTTGCGATAAATCTGTGTGCATTGCAGTACGGAGACCTTTAGCATGTCATCGGGGAGCGACTCGAGGGTTCGGCTTTAATTAGCGAGATCTGATTAAATAACGTGGAAGAATCTGCACTTTTGTAAGGGGGGGGGGGTGAAGGTAAGGAGTAAGGTGTAGAGCACATAACGTGTATACTGTAGACAAAGAGAGAGAGAGAGAGAGAGAGAGACGGGTCTGTCTGCTGTTTTTCCATCTCTCTATCTCCCAGAGCAGCCAAAAAAAATAATAAATCCCTCCTCCGTGGCACTAAACACTGAGTGCAATCTGCTGATCGTGGCCTTAGACTGCAGCGCTGCTCATTAGTGTCCTCGTTTCCATCTTTAATTGTTTCTTCCTGTTTCCTTTTTCAGGAATAAAATGTGCGAATCAGCTGGATTTCCTCATTTCCCTGCATTTTCTGCTGTTCCCCATGGATATGTGTGCTTACAGTCTTACAGTGTGTGTGTGTGTGTGTGTGTGTGAGAGAGAGAGAAAGAAGGAGAGAGTTCTCATATCTTTCGGCTTTGTCTATTTTTTCCTCAGAAGCCTTGGCTCCGTATCCTCTCTGTGCACATTACAGGATAAAAATGAAGTGATTTAGCAGTGTGTGTGTGTCTCTGTGTTTGTGTGTGTGTGTGTGTGTGTGTGCGCACTGTGCCTGGCGGCCCGCTCTGGGAGCGCACAGCCGTCCTTCGCCGTGTAGCCGAGCGCCTTAATGGTGTCTAATGCCGTCGTTTCCTCGCCAAACGTCATAGCTCAGAATGACAGCCACTGTGTGTGTGTGTGTGTGTGTGTGTGTGTGTGTGTGTGTGAGAGAGGCCTATTTTCTCCTGATGTATGCCCAAGTTTGCCCAAAATCTTGTTAGAGACGCTTTCTCCCCCATCTCTCTCTCTCTCAGCCAAACTGACTGTACGTGCCAGAAGAGAAATTAATAAATAAATAAATAAATAAATAAACAAACAAATAAAACAAGCAACTACATAAATAAATAATCAGGACTGAGTCTCTGGACTGTCTATCAGAGGATTGAGCTGGGTGTCCCGAAGCCTGCATCAGAAAGGAGGAGTGCCGGGTGTAAAAAGCGCCATTTATACAGAAACGATGTGATCAACAAAAAATAACGTACTTATTTACGTATATTATACAGTACATACACAAAATGTTATAAATAAGTTATAACATGTGTTCAATGTGCTGCCCATTGTGTTGGATTGTCAATGCAACCCTCTTCTC
>JAQMYJ010000033.1:34382088-34401252 GCA_030014305.1 Clarias laeviceps | reverse complement strand
TGTAAAATGCATTGTTGTCCTAGAGCAGCTTGTTGTAAAATGCATTGTTGTCCTAGAGCAGCTTGTTGTAAAATGCGTTGATGTCCTAGAGCAGCTTGTTGTAAAATGTATCGTCGTAGAGCAGCTTGTTGTAAAATTCATTGTTGTTGTTGAGCAGCTTGTCATAAAATACATTTTTGTCCTAGAGCAGCTTGTCAAACAATCCATTGTTATTCTAGAGCATCCTGTCGTAAAATGTGTTGTTCAAGAGCAGCTTGTTGTAAAATGTGTGTTTGTCCTAGAGCAGCTTGTCGTGGAATGTGTTGTTATCCTAGAACAGCTTGTTTAAAATGCATGGTTTCCTAGAAGCGTTTATTGACTGGGACAGTGTTTTATAATCAGTACTCATTCTTAAGAATGAGCCTATATTTATTTTTTTCTTCAGAAATGTGAGAAGACGGTACAGAATGTGCCTGTCTTCTTATCCAGAGCAGTGATTTAGAGTAATGTTCTATGGGTTGTTGTTCATGTTCCATTTTTTTATATCAGTTATGTACAGTATGTGGAACGTTAAGGTACCTCGCCGCGAGCATCGTGTTAAGGACAGTTATACGCATGACTAACGAACCCCGCATTCCCACAATGCAGTGCGACAGAGGTAATGTGGGCTGATGGTCCACATTATGGGTTTAAACTAACCACTCAGCTCAGGAAGCTAATAATAGACTGTTCTGATCATGTGGTTCTCGGAGTGAGGGAACATGAGTTAATTAGTTGTCCTAGCTACACTCCAAAATGTACCATGGGTTTATTTTTGTGTGGTGAGATTGTTGAGTGTCGAGAGCATCTTTGCAGGTAAGGAGTGAGAGACAGGTGAAGACAGCCATGACTGTGCAAGTGAGATCTTTGAGTAGTGTGTGTGTTTGTGTGTGTGTGGTGTCTTTCTCACTCCACATCAAATCACTGGTGTGAATCTCAGACCAAAGACCATGTGAGCAGCTCCATTCTTCATTCTCTCTGTTGCTGCACAAACACAAACAGCTTCACAACATCATTGGAGAGGAGAGAGAATTGACAGAAACAAACAAGAAACAAAGGACAGATGTATGAGGCAGTGTGTGTCGAGGTTGTGGAGGAGGAATGTTTAAATTCACATGAATGTATGCTGTACACAAATACATATCTGGCCATATGTATCACACTGAATACTAATGGATTTATTTACCCAAGAAATGTCTTATTCATGAAAATACAGTCATATGTTACACTTCTCTCAACAGTTTGTGTGCTGAAATTTACATAGCCTCTCATCTACAAATTTAGGTTTAGGTTACTGGTTAACGTTTGCAGGCCTGATTCATGAAGGAAAAAGAGACAACGCAACAAGATGCACAAGGATCAAATGTTTCAACCAAGCAAAATACAACATTTAGTGGGTTTTGCCTACATAGACTCTGAACACTGTGGGGCTAAATATGAAAAAAAAAAAAACTTAAAGAGGTAGGCAACATGGTGGCATAGCGATTAGCATCGTGGCCTTGAGCGTCCATGGTCAAGGGTTCGATTCCTGTTACACATCTGTGTGTGTGGAGTTACGATGTTCTCCCCCGTGATTGGTGGGTTTCCACCAGTTTTCTCCCACAGTCCAAAGAAATGCTGAGTAGCCTAATTGGTGTTCCCAAATTGCCCCTATTGTGTTAGTATGAGTGTCTTGAATAGAGTGCATGTGCCCTGTGATAGACTGGCACTCTGGCCAGGGTGTACCCAGAGTCCCCCGGGACAGGCTCTAGGCTTCCAGCGACTCTGTACAGGATAAGCAGTATAGAGAATGTGATAACTGACTAATTCAACAGACATCCACAATGACAAATGACTACGAAAATATAAAAATAAACTGATATATAAATGATTATCATGAAACAACCCCCTGGCAGAACAGAGCATGGGTCGTTCCCAGACTTTAGTTTAAGAACCATTAACCAAGATAGAGTAATTTGGGGAACTAGATATAGACAATAGAAAAATGACAGGTATTCAGACTTTATGTTAGAAGGTGGGTAAACGCTAGTCAGAGAGGGATAAACGCTAGTCATAGGTGGGTAAATGCTGGTCAGGGAGATAAATGCTAGTCAGCTAGTCAGGCCATGAATGCTAGTCAGAGGGGGTAAATGCTAGTCAGAGGTGGGCAAATGCTATTCAGATGTGGGTAAATGTTAGTCAGAGGTGGATAAGGACGAGTCAGAGGTACGTAAATGCTAGTCAGAGGGTGGATAAACGCTATTTAGAGCTAGGTAATTGCTAGTCAGAAGGGGGTAAACACTAGTCAGGGGGATAAATGCTAGTCAGCGGTGGGTAAATGATAGTCAGACGATAAATGCTAGTCAGAGGGGGTAAATGCTAGTCAGATGTGGGTAAATATTTGTCAGAGGTGGATAAACACTAGTAGGAGGTAAGTAAATGCTAGTCAGAGGGGGGATAAACGCTATTCAGTGGTAGGTAAATGCTAGTCAGAGGGGGGTAAACGCTAGTCAGATGTGGGTAAATATTAGTCAGAGGTGGATAAACACTAGTAGGAGTTAAGTAAATGCTAGTCAGAGGGGGAATAAACGCTATTCAATGGTAGGTAAACTCTAGTCAGAGGTAGGTAAATGCTAGTCAGAGGGGAGTAAACGCTAGTCAGAGGGGGATAAACACTAGTCGGGGGGGTAAACGCTACTCAGGGGGAGTAAACGCTAGTCAGAGGGGGATAAGCGCTATTCAGTGGTAGGTAAATGCTAGTCAGAGGGGGGTAAACGCTAGTCAGAGGGGGATAAACACTAGTCGGGGGGGTAAACGCTAGTCACAGGGGGGGTAAACGCTAGTCAGAGGTAGGTAAATGCTAGTCAGAGGGGGGTAAACGCTAGTCAGTGGGGGATAAACACTAGTCAGGGGGGGTAAACGCTAGTCACAGGGGGGGTAAATGCTAGCCTGAGGCAGGGAAACAATATTTTAGAAATTTAAGAGGCAAAATATTGTTTCCATGCATTTGGCCTCCACTACAGCCTCGGGCATAGGGGATATATGGATCACATCTAGAGTGTGTTCCAGTGGATTGGGGGGTGGGGGGATGGTCAAATAAAATGAATCAGTCGAAAAGTTCATGAATACCTGAGATATAGAATAGAGTTGTTCCTTACCTTTATGAAAACAGTAAGTCAGGTGGTAGAAGCCATTACTGAACAAAAAAGCTCTGTGGACTATCATGGTTACACAGGAAGTCATGCAAAAGACATCAAATTATCAGTATGGAAAAAGCCTGGGCTAAAAATGTTCTAAAGCCAGGGATAAGATCTGGTATAATTTCATTTTTAGATTGCCCCAAATCAGACCTTTGAAAAAGTTCTAAGTTCTTAAACCCTCTTGAGTCAACCTGTATTGTATTCCCATCAAGCACTGACTTACAATCTATGTCATAATGATGTGGCATGATACCTGGGAACATTGATTATCTTGTAAAACATAAAATAAACCAACAGAATTTACTTCAAAGGTTAGGGCTGTTGAGAAATAATGATTGGAAAGTTGACCCTCAACTCCAGTCACTGACAAGCTATCACTGTTGTCACGTACTGTAAATACTTAAAAATACGTCTTCTGTAATGACCACATACCTTGCGAGCGACTGAAAACTCCACACTGTTGGTCTAAGGGGGTCTGAGATTCAACAATAGTTTTAGATAACAGGGTTCAATGTTAGCAAGGTGGAGCAAGAAAACGACACTGGGAACCAAAGATAAAAAAAAACAAAAAAGGATCGGTAGAGCTAGTGTCATAAGCATTCAATTCCTTCCAGTAAGCACAGATACCGTAGTTATGAGAGGGTGTCTTCAGGAGCATACAGACTAGAGACCTATTGGGGAAATCATCCAGACCTATTAGAGCGGTAAAAATGTTAACACACCAGGCACCAGAAGTAATTTCAAACCTTGTCGACTAAAGACTAAAGAAGTTGTCTTTATGGCCTCATCACAGATAAATTAATCATATATTTCATGAAGGTGTTTAAACCCTCTTGAGGCAACCTGAGGGCTAGTCATGGTGCCCAATGGAATTCATCCTGAATGTTCCAGACTAAATCTGGCCAGATACACACAGTATGTAGATGTGGAACAACTTACAGTTATATATACAAATGAAGCAGCAGGACATTAACAAATGTATCTATTAGTAAAAGGTCTAGACTTTATGACAATCTTGGACCAAACAACTCCAAGTAAAAAAAAAAGGGTCAAAGTGACCTAATAGTAAACCCACACCCAAAATTCAAGGAACACCCCTTTGTGGACAATAATGTCCCCATTCCTGATTATGAATTCAGCCTTGATGGAAGACGAATGAAGAGGACCATTGATATCCTACTTGAACGATGTCTCTGAAGGTGTGTGACACCTTTGTCCTCTGTTTAAACCACTATCCTGACATGTTTACTCTGCTGGTCTCCCACCAATTCATACTTTCAAGTCTCGCTGTGAAAAATAGATCACAGGTATGAATAACCTTTTAAATACTTTATATGGCCAAAGATTTCTGCACACCTGACCATCTAACCCATACATCCTTGTTGAACATCTCATTACGGATTTATTCCCCATTCGCTCTTCTAATAAGCATCACTGGGAAGACTTTACACTAGATTTTGGAACGTATAATGGCAATTCGAGTGTTGGTCAGCTCATGCACTGATGCCAGGATGTCGAAGAGGCTCCAGCTCCAGTTCATCCCAAATGTGTATGGTGGGGTTGAGTTCGTTCAGGTCTATGTGCAGAAGTTCTTCCACTCCAACCTCAAAACACTGATCAGTGGATCGTTCGTCCATTCTGTAAAATTGTCTCCTTCTAACATTGTGTGAACAGTTTTTTTTAGAAAGAATCACATGATGGTTCTTCTCTGTCATTAAGCAGAACTGATGAAGGATCTGGGACAAGTGGCAGTCATGGCAAATCTTCATGGATGAATCACATGTCTATAAGACTTTTTTTGTATGTGTGTGTATGTATATATGTATACACAGCTGTGATAGTAATTAGTAATATGAACAAGCAGAGAGTGTAACGGAGGGAGGTCAGTCTTTGAGTGTGTTTTGTTTTGATCTTTTTTTTTGTCAGTGTCTAATGAGTTCTACTTTAAAGGGATGAGAGAAACTAATATCCGCCGCTTCTGATCTAGAACACAGACGCAGCTTTAACCTTTCACACTTCAAACTCAAGAGTTATTTTTGCTCATTTTTACATTTAGTTGTGGTCTCAATTTGCTACATCTACAGTTAATAACCAGTTTGCTCTTTATGGAAAATATTCAGAACAGGAAGTGAACTCTGGTTTAGAGCTTAACAGAACTTAAAACAGAACCGAAGCTTAACTGAGTTTTGTAAGCAAGTGCACTGTCACACTCCACGATATATAAAAGCAGTTTAACCGTAAATGATTCTCTGGCCACTTTCATTCTCATAGAATGTAGTAAGGTTCTAATTACAAGTCTACCATTAAAGCATCTTTACTGAATAATCTGCCATGGAGAACACATTAAAGCAGTATATAGAGAATGATTGCCAGTTCTAAAGGTACCTGCATGATTAATAAGGAATAATAAACAAAAAGCAAATACTTAGAGCTTTAATATTGGCACCAGGTGGCCATCACTCATGCAGCTCTCTCTTTCTCTCTCTCTCTCTCTCTCTCTCTCTCTCTCTCTCTCTCTCTCTCTTACACACAGACATATAACAACAAAGTTCGCTCATTCAGAACCGTAGTTCCCCAGAGAGGGATGTGTCATGCCAAGCTTGTATCATGACGTAAATGAGCTGAATTTCAGTCCAAACCCTGGACAAGCCCAAACATTCTGTCAAAGCTTTCATTTAGCTTACTGCAGTGTACCACTGATCTGAACAACACAAATGAAGGGTTTCTAAGAAAGTAACATTCTAGAGCAGTTTTTAGACACATTCTAAAAAAAGGACCTACTGATCACCACTGACTCGTACATGCCCATTCAGTCCATTCTACAACACTGACACATTGACCAGCACTGACTCATTCTAGAACCCTGACCCACTGACAAGTCCTAGTTCGTTCTGTCTATTCTAACACACTGACACACTGATTAGGACCAGTCCATGCTGTCCATTCTAACACACTATCACACTGAACAGCACAAGCTCATTGTAGAACTCTATCCCACTGAACAGTACTGACACATTCTACAGTACATCAAGGACCAACTGACAAGCACTGGCTTATTCCAGAATATGGACCTTCCCACTGACTAACATTAAGCCATCCAGGACTCGAACTTCTACTAAAACATACCAGAAAGGACACCAACCTATTTTTTGAACAATGACCTTTGGTAGAACCTTTAAAGTTCTCCAACCATTTAAGATCATTTTAATTACCATTTCTACCAACGGTCTCATTGGTTAACATGGTGTTAGGGGCGGGATCTGTGGTCCGATTGGTTACATTGATATTGGGAGTGAAAACTTAAGTCTGATTTGTTGCCGCAGCTTTATGAGTAGGATCTTTGGCCTGCTTGGTTACAAAGCCATTGTGGGTGGGAACTGTGGTCTGCTGTCTTACTATGGAACACAGCTAATTAAACTTGATTTTATTTGTATAGGACATTTCAGCATGGATAACTTCACTAAGCTAAAACCAGAGGAACATGTCTTCTCTAGGTTCCAGTGTCTCCTGATTTCTTCTAGTTCCTAGCATCTCAAGTGTCCAATGTCCTCTATGGGATTGATGGTGCCGCCATAGTTTTCCATATCCTCTAGTTTCAGATGTGCTTCTGGAGTCCTCTGGGATAACATCCCTGAAGGCCTCCTTCTTCAGTCGCATGGCTTCCCTGACCACTGTGGTGGACTAGAGGTACCAGCCCTTGAGGCACCCAGGACCTTGAGACCACAGCTCACAGGCACAGCTTCAACAATAGAAGCTTTGAACATCAACCATTCTGGTTAAATTCCCCCAGCATCCACAGGGATGCCAGAAAAGGTCCATAGAAGGTGGGAGTTTTAAACCACTTGGGCAGGGGCCTCCCCCAGATGTTCATTGAAACTACTCAATTGGCCTTACCAGGTCTGTCCAGGAACCTCCCCTGCCACCAAACCAAACTCACCATTAGATGGTGATCAGTTGATAGCTCCGCCTTCTCTTTACCCGAGTGTCCAAGACATACGGCCTCAGATCAGATGATATTATCAAAAAATTAATCAATGACCTTTGGGCTAGGGTGCTCTGATACCAAGTACACTTATGCGCAACTTTATGCTCAAACATGGTGCTCATTACTCATTGAAATTCCGGTGTCCCCTAAATTTCCAGTTTCCTTGCATGCTGCTCATTTGCATTGTTCATTTTCTTCAATACTAATGTTCTCCTAGTTAGCCTGGTTCTTTAGTTTTAATTGTCACCTGCTATTACCCTAGTTTCCAGTGTCCCCTAATTGTCAGCATTCTCTAATTTCCAGTGGCCTACAGTGTCCTGTGTCCCCTAGTTATTCTAGTGTCGCCTGTGGAATGATTGGGACTTGAGTATAAAGTGTTTTTAATAATTGCAGGCTTGAGGCTATTCAAGTAAAACATCCAGAGCCATGTTTATGATGTTCCTGTGGTATCATCAACAAAAGTCTCATGGCAAACTTTAGGTCCATCATCATCATCATCATCCTCCTCATTATCATTATCATCATCATCATCATCATCATCATTAGGGAGTTATTCTCCAGTGAAGGAGGCTCCAAGCAGAAGTAGAGCTAGATCAGGCAGGTCTGCAGGGCAGGTAGCTCATCAGGCAGGAGGAACACGTAGCTCGAAGGAGACAAAGAAAGAGAGATGATACAGATAGAGAGACACAGATTATCAGACTTGCTCTTGTCTTGTAAGTGGGTAAGATAATGTACACTGTGTGAAAATACAACATATCTAATAACCAGAATATTAATAGCCCTGATGCCATTAAGTGTTGTTATATAGTAAAACTACAAAAGCAGCTGTTATCTCGCTCTCTCACACACACATACACTTCTCCTACAGATTACACCTCACACACACTTTACCGCGTAGCGAGAGGATGGGGATGGGGGGGGGGGGGGCAATCGTTCTTCACACTTGTGAGTGAGCGCTGAGCCGATTACACAGCGGATTTTACAGGGAGAACACTCGACCTGATGCATAGTAATTCCATCTCACAGAAATTGATATTGATCTATTTTTCATCTCCTCAAACAGCCTCAGTCTAACACGTGATAGACATCAGAACACCACACTGATGGACAGCTTATCCTCCTCTGTGTGTGTGTGTCTGTGTGTGTGTGTGTGTGTGTGGTCAGTATGTATGTAATATGTATGTAATGTATCTTATTACTTATAAACATTAACATTGTTGTAGAAAGTTTTGTTGTCCATTAGTTCATTTGTGTAGTTTCCTACTGTATATCCTCTAGTTTCCAGTGTCTCATAGTTCCCAGTGTCCTCTAGTTTCTGTTATCTAAAAGTTTCCATTGCCCTCTAGTTTCCAGTGTCTGATTCTTTTGGATGTCATCTATTTCCCAGTGTTCTTTAGTTTTCAGTGTCTCCTAGTTTCTAATGTCCTCTAGTTTCTCGTGTATAAAAGTTCACACTGTCTTTTAGTTTCCGGTGTCGTCTAGCTTTTGGTGTCTTCTAGTTTCCAGTGTCCAGCAGTCCTCTAGTTTCCAGTGGCTGATAGTTTCAGATGTCCTCTAGTTTCCAGTGGCTGATAGTTTCAGATGTCCTCTAGTTTTCAGCGTCCTTCGGATTCCAGTGTCCTATAGGTTCCAGTGTCTCCTGGCTTCCACTGGTTGAAAGTTTCCAATGACCTCTAATTTCCAATGCCCTCTAGTTTCCAGTGCCTGAAAGTTTCAGATGTCCTGTAGTTTTCAGTGTCCTTCAGGTTCCAGTGTCTCCTGGCTTCCACTGGTTGAAAGTTTCCAGTGCCCTCTAATTGCCAATGTCCCCTAATAAGTGTCCTCTAGCGTTCAGTGCACCTAGTTATATCCTCTAGTGTACAGTGTTCCCTGGTTTTCTTTTCTTTTAATGCCCAGTGTCAGCTAGTTTGCCCTGTTCCCTATTTTCCAGCGTCCTCTAGTTTCCAGTGTCCTCTGGTTAATGAGAGAGATAGCTGGAGCAGTAATGACAGAGCGTCTTCATCAACACTACAGGAGGGTTAAACAGCGTTCTCACACACACAGGAACGCTTCAGTGATTTCTAATTCCTCTTTATTTATACATTTCATTTTCTTCTCATTTTCACTTCTTCTTTGTGTGATACGCAGCGCAGGACGGTGATTGTGCAGTAACGAGATGGAGCGAGCATTACCTGAGATTATCTCCTGATTACTGCATGCTAATCCTGCTTCAGAGTTCATGCTAACAGAGCCAGGATCAGGTCATATATCCAGGCCTAAAAAAAGCAAAGAATGTAGAAAAAGAAGGAAAAGAAACATGAAAATGTGTTTCCGAACCCTATATCTCACTACACAGAGGTCAGGCGTGTACACCAAATAGTTCGTTTATCGGTCAGGTTGTGTGTGTGTGTGTGTGTGTGTGTGTGTAAATGAGCAGGATGTGATTGATGGTGCCGCCATGGTCGGAGTCCACAGGGGAAATTACCCAGAATTCCTCTAATGGGCACTACAAGCTTGGGATCAGAGCAGCTGGCAGAGTTTATAACCTACACATCTCTTTTTCACTTCTCTCCCTCTGTCTCTGTCGCTCTTTCAGCTCTATCCACGTCTCTCTTTCATTTTATCTGTTTTTGTGTCTCCTCATCGCTGACCATCTCTCTCAATCTATCTTAGTCTCTCTCTCGCTCCCTTTCTCTTCTTGTTTCTTTTTATTCTTCGATCTCTCTCTCGATTGTCCTCTTTCTCTCGATATTCATTTTTTTCTATCTTGTCTTTCCTCAGCCAAAAAAAATAGCCAAAAACAACTCTCAAGCTCATCCTGTGTCTTTATCTCTCATCATCTCTTCATCTCTTTCTTTCTCTCAATTTTGGTCTCTCTATCTCTCTTGACCTTTCTAGCTCTCTTAATCTCTCTCCAGTGCTCTCCTTCTCTCTGTCTTGGTCTCTTCAGCTCTCTGTCTCTCTCCGGCTCTCTCCTTTTCTCCATTTTTGTCTCCCCAGCACTTCATCCCTCTCTAGCTCATTCTGCCTCTTTCAATCATTTAAAAAAAATCTCATGTTCTCTCTTCATTTCTCTTTTTTCTTTTAGACTGAAATACATGAATAAGAAGAGCCTGTGTTGTGTTGAAGATTTTTTTTTTTTGTCATTTGGCAGCTCTCTCATGTTTTCTTGATGTCCTCTCATCCCGTCATTAGCACCAATCCATCCAGCTCTGTCATCTCCTTTATCTGCAATCGCTTCATCTGTGAAAATCCAAACGGCTCATCAGATTAGCATTAAAACCACCGTCGCTACTAATTACTGACCTCCACTCCGCCAGTGACAATCTCATTTACGCTAATGGCTGTCCATTGATCCACTCGCACTAACGGGAACCTTGTAGAGGGTTTCGTCCGATAATTCCCAGCCTTTCATCATTTCTCAACAGGCAGATTTTATTAGAGCTTCAGTGTCTCCGCCGTGAGACATTTTATTAGTTACCAGATGGTTATATCTAATTAACTCTCAGCTTCATTTTTATTAGATATTTATTTAAAAGAACCCAGACATTTAGCCCGTTAGAAAGTTTGCACACAGTGCTCTTCCATCACCTTGCCTTAAACAACAAGATAAAAAAAAACAAGAGCTTATTAACGCAGCACTGTTTTTCCCTTCTTTCTGTCACTTTTGTTTTCTTTTTCCTTTTCATCCTCCATGTTGGACTCACACAGAGAAACTCAGCCGCTCTGCTCTCTTGTCTTGATAAATTGGAGCTTGTGTTTCTTAAAAAAGCTGATATGAGTGATTGCTGAAGTGCCCTTCACTCCGTGCACTCCACGCACACACTTCCCGCGTACCCTCTCATCATCTTGGTGTCAAGCTCCAGAGGTTGCAGAGCATTGTGGTGTAATGATTTGCGGCAAGGACGTTTTTACTTCTCAGAGCCAAGACGATACGCTCGCGTCTTCTCCGAGGTGTCTTTGTTTCTGCGCTCCGTTCAGGGCCGACGCGTCTTGATGTCTTTTCACTCTCAGGTTTCAAACCCGTTTTTGACAATGGTTCCTTTGAGCCGTAAGATGATTTCCATTTTACCCAGTGGGTGTCCTTATCTGGATCAAGGAGGAACGGTAAACGAAGGGCGCCGTGTTATTTACAATTTGTTACTCTGACCTATGGTTTATCCACACGCCTAATGATGGTTTCGCATGCTGTTTCCTCGCATGCTGGTCCTCACTAGCCACTTCTGATCATCCAGATTCTGTTCGTTATTTATCTGTTTATTCATTTGATATGCACCGAGTGATGTAGCCCATGTGCAGCACCAGTCCCGGGGGCGTCAAATAAGTCTTGTAATAATAATCATAAAAAAAGATTTTTATTGGCTGAATGTGAGAGGAGACATGAGGTGATAAGATGTAATAAAAGTCTGAAATACTTTGTGATAGTTTGGCTGTACGTTTTCTCCTCATCCACGTCCTGCAAATGGCTGGGGCACAATTCAGAGAGCGTGAATTACCCGTGTAGTTACACAGCGTTCTCACCAGACCTGTGGGAGCTTTTAACCGTCTGCTGCACAGTGGATTTGGTCTATTTACACACACTTCAGTCAAAGCTCATAAAAGACAAAACAAATGCCACCGTTATTGCTCCCAGTTTGACTCTCATGTTCTGCTCACTACTTAGCAGTGGCTATCTTATTGAGCAAGGCCATGTCTTTACCATGGAGACAGTGCAGGTCATGTAACAATTTTAAAGAATTTCCAACTATATTTGCCTTTTTCCCAATCCCCTAGGTACCTGGCTATATAAATAAAAGACGGAAGAAACTCTAATATCACCTTTTGTTTGCTTGTTTTTTGTTGTTCCTGTTTCAGGAAAACCCATACATGTGCAACAACGAGTGTGACGCATCCACAGAGGAACTTGCTCACCCTCCAGAACTAATGTTTGACTTCGAGGGTCGCAACCCCACCACCTTCTGGCAGTCCAGTTCATGGAGGAAGTACCCTAAACCCCTGGCAGTGAACATCACACTATCCTGGAACAAAACCATCGAGCTGACAGATGACATCGTCATCACGTTCGAGTCTGGTCGTCCCGAGCAGATGGTCCTTGAAAAGTCATTGGACTATGGGAAGACATGGCAGCCATACCAGTTCTATGCCACTGACTGCTTAGACGCCTTCACCATGGAGCCAAAGACGGTGCAGGAACTGTCCCAGTTCACTCTGCTGGACATCATCTGCACAGAAGAATATTCCCGTGGATATGTCTGGAAGTATGACAAGACTGTGCGCTTTGAGATCAAGGACCGCTTTGCCCTGTTTGCTGGACCACGTCTCCATAATATGGCATCACTATATGGCCAGCTGGACACCACAAAGAACCTGCGAGACTTCTTTACCATCACAGACCTGCGCATCCGGCTCCTTCGACCCGCTACTGGGGCCACCATGGTGGATGAGGGCAACCTATCCAGATACTTCTATGCTATCTCTGACATCAAGGTGCATGGAAGGTAAGAGAGTTTTTGTCTGTTTGTTTTACATGCTATTCCCTTTTGCAAAATATATATATATATATATATATATATATAAATGCAGTTTGAATGGGTCAAAAGGTTAATCTGACCCTGTTTCAACTTAACTTTGTGGGAAACAAATTTACTCTGCGGCATAAGCTGACTCCGAAAAACAAATGTTGCCCTAAGGTACAATCTCACTTTAAGGTACAATTGGCCCCTTACAGTTACAAACATAATGCTGGGATATAAACATGACTACCTTTACCCTAAAGTACAAGGATGACCAAGGCCCATCCTCATCCTGAGGAGTAAATTTACCCCAAGGTACAAATCGACTCAGAGGTACAACCTGACACTAAGGTACACTACCTTAGTGTCAGGTTGTGCCATCTTAAGGTAAATCTGACCAACAAATCAAACATTATGGTAAAATGTTTGAAACCCCACTTTAAGGTAAAACCTGACACCAAGGTACTCATTATTAATAGGTACTACCGCAATTTAAGGTACAATCTGACCATGAGAAACAAATTTGACCTTGAGGTAAAAAAATTGACCATAAGGTACAATCTCTTGTTAATGTACAAATCTGACTCGGGAGAAAAATAAGACCTTATTCAGGACTATGCCTTGGTATGGTTTAACCATACCAAGGCATAGTTCTGGCCCTGAGGTGCAAATTTGGCCCTGAGCTACAATCTGGCCCAGACGAACAATCTCACCTTAAGGTTCAAATATGACACTGTGGTAGGAATCTACCTGAGGTACAATTTTACCTTGATGTACCGGCCAGATCTTGAGGTACAATCATACTTTTGGGTACAAACCTGAAGTACAATTCTAACCATAAGGTACAAACTTACCTGGAGGTACAGATCTAACCCTGAAGTATGAATCTGAGCTTGCAGTAAAAATCTCCCCTGAGGTATGAATCTGTCCTCGAGGCACAAGCCTGACCCTGGAGTACAATTTTACTATAAAGTAGAAATCTGACCATGAGATACAACTTTGTCTTAAAGTACAATTAGATTGTGAGGTACATTGCAACAGTCCAAAATTGACTTTAAATTAAATGAAATTAAAATCGCCCCGTATTATGGATATCTGTTTATGTATGATTCACCTGTTTAGTGTGGATAATGTCGACAAAAACCCTTAGGTGATCTGCAGTGATCGTCAGATTCACTCAAGAGTCCAAAATGCATTTTCTCTTCAGCTTTCATAATAAAATTCATATATATTCTAATAAGGTCCTTTTAGCCCTGCAAGCAGGGTCTTACAAGATAACCCAAACACTGGGCAATTTTTTACAGTGGATATTGCTGCATCATAACATCATGGTTTGTCATTACTGAAGTTGTTATGATCTGTAATCGTAGGTAAATACAGCATGTGTGTTATGACCTTGAGTGCTGTACAGTAAGGAGATTAAAAAGGATTGAGGTCATAGGCACTCTGGATTGGATATAATCTGGCATTCTTGGTTGAACTAAAGCCTGGTTTAAGCTTCATTGCTTATTAAAGTTGTCATTGTGTCTAGTCCTGTGTTATTGAACCCGGCAGGTTTAATCAGGTTTGTGTCCTTAGTATGCCCTGGATGCATTCTGAGAATATTACTAACCATGAGTGTATTAGGAATTGTATATAATTTTTGGAAAGTATTTAAATCTTTAAAACTACTTTTTATTTAATTTTTTTTTAAAAACAGGTGTTTTTCAGTGCTTTTAAGCCACATTAATAATATAAAAGCTAATCCCTCAGACAATCCCAGGTTTAAGATAATTTCAGCCCATTGTCAAAACCAGGACCAACACTTAATCCAATCTGCAGGACCAGACTAGAACGTATACAATTCCGGACAGAGTATAATCCAAATCTCAGGACGAGACTTTGACTACAGTAAGTCCCCAACATATAAACGAGTTCCAAGTCCAATTTGTTCGTAAGTCCAAAAAACATTGTTTAGGTACTAGGATACTAACACAATTGGCTAAACACAGTATAAAACTAACATGTTCCGTAATCTTGTTCTTGTTCTATAGAATTATGACGATGGTTGAACGATTCAGGTTAAAAAAAAAGAGCGATGTCTCAATTATTTTTACTTTTGTCTCCATCGTTATTGCTTAGCAGTACCAGCTTCATCACCGCTGCTTTTATGCTCGCTTCGGGACATCCTGGCATGCACGCTGGGCGCATGTGACAATGTACGCCAGACATGTGATCTAACTTATATATCTAACATATATCATATCTTCGAAAGTTCATTACTTGAATGTAGGGGACTTAATATATTGCTAAATTTATCCGTCCATTTTCCAGAGCGCTCATATTATGTAGGGTCACAATGGTTCAGGAGGCTATCCTAGGTAATTTGGGGACATAGGTGGGGTGCTGACCCATCACAGAGCACAATCACATCATGTACAATGTGCAACTATGAAACACCAGTCAGCATGTGTTTAGACTGGAAGGAAACCGGAGAGCCTAGAGGAAACCCATCATGCACTCCCCCCCTGAGGTGTGGGGCAACAGAGATAACTGTTACTCCACCGTGCTGCGCTGCTTATTATTAGATGTGATTCCATGTTACCTGTCTTATCCTTTACTTGAATTGGCATGCTGCTAAGAAACCAGTGCAGGTACAGTACACACCTCACTAGCACCACTACCAGACAGAATGCACCAGTATTTATGCGAACAGCAAAATATCATCTCTCTCATAAAACACTAATTATAAGCATTTGATGCCTCAAGGAGTTTGCACCCTGCTGAATATGGCACCATGTGATCCCACCGCCTGGATGTGTGAAATGCACTGTTTTGACACCTGGCCTGGTAAATGAAGAAGATGAGGCAACATGAGACTGGGACGATCCATGCCCAGAGTCCTTTATTACTAACGGACAACTTCAAAACACAAAAGCAGACTGGCGAACACATACCACCAAGACCGTATCCAAACACCTTAAAAACACATCCCTGAATTATTCAAGGTATAAATGTGAATCTGATGTTATTTAGTGAGAGATGGTGTCATGAATGACATCGATGATAATCTGTACACTTCGTACACTTGTGCTGAGGGCAGTGTTGAAGTTAATCATTTTTGGGATCATGCTCTAACTATCGTCCAAGTTATTTATCCGGGATTAGACCTTCTGCATTATAAGTGCGTTAATAGTTTCCAGACATATTCTTGTGGTTGCTGTGGATTTTATTCGATAGCAATTTTGACAGATTTGACAGGGTGCGCTCGAACAAGATGTCAGAAAAGCAAACATAGAATACATTTCGACATCTCGACGACTCAAATTTCACCAAACAAACAAAAAAAACCCCAGCAAGGACACTGAAGACCATTATGATAGAGAAAGAGGAGTCTGGGTATTTCTCCGCAGCTTCAGCTATTACATCATTCCAGATCGACTTGTTTGGGATTAATGGTCACGCAAGGGTGTTGTGAAGCTGGGCCTCGGCTGGCAAATGTTTTAGGAGGAAAGTCGGGGAAGATCTGTGTAGATTAATGGTACGAGACCCATATCACTTGCTCCTCTACGGAGCACTTAACAGTTTAGCACTTAAAAGGGCAATTAGACTGCAATGCTCCAGTTTGGAAAATTCATTAAAGTGCACTGGGTAATGCAGAGCTCAGCTTCTGGACTCGCTCTTCGTACAGGTTTTAGGGCCATGTTCAGACACGGCAAGCCGGTTTACACGGGTACATAACTTGATTTTATAATATGGTGTTGCCGGATTTATGACTCGCCCCTAAAGCCAGAAAAATCAAGCCCTACGGTACACGGGATAAGCTGGTGAAGCAGGTTATGTTTTTCCAGTGTGGTGCTGCAGTAGGAACAGTTGCCCCACCATGGCACATCCGAGGTCCCTGGAATAAATCTGACCCTGAGGGACATCGTTTGTTTTGTGTGACAAGTGATTAGTAGTTAGAGAGGTAAAGTTCTGAGTATTCTGAATTGGCTTACGTGCATGACAAAGTCTGTTCTAGGTCTGTGCCAGATCTTTTTGTTCCTTGTGTTGAGGGCAAAACTGCAGTTTTTTTGGCAGCACCTACTTTCAACTCCAAGGCCTGAAAATATGACGTAAAAAGAAAATTGCTTTCATGGATTTGTGATTTTAGTAAATTATTTATTTTGCTACAGTAAAATGTACATAGCGTAAGGATTGCGCAAGAGACCAAAATCCTGTTATTATTCATTATGATGTCACAAATTTACAAGGCAAATATCGAGGATGACTATCATGAGTAGTTCTAATAGTTTTGAGGTCATAATTTAACAGTATTTTTATAGAACCACATTTGTTGCAGTACTTTATGTGTTACTTTATGTTGGTTCCTCGAGAGACATAAGGCCTGTAGCTTTGTACTGGGAAAATGTCTTCAGTTCTTTCTAAGACGTTTTTGCCATATTCCCCACCCCTAGTCTAATCTACCTATTTTGTAAGTCTCATCGAATAAAAATGTGTGTTAGATAAATAAACACGAATGCATAAAAAAAATTTAAAAAAACACATGTGTCTCCAGGCGAACGTTTACAACCTGAACAGCAGCACTAGGGAGCGTGTAATTGTGTTTCTGAAACACAGCGAGCAGTGAGACAGCGCTAGCGAACGTCCCACGAGACCCCGCATCACTCACAGGCTCATGCATTTCAGAATTCCCAGAAGGCCGCAGTGGAACAGCGCCGATGATGCCGCTGACGAGTGAGTGATTGATTAACTCATTGATTGGTTCGAAAAGCACCTGCTGATTAGAGGAGAAGGTCTCGCAGGGTTCAGCACGGGAGCCAAGCAAATCTTTACGCCACACGCATACACGCAAACTAATCTGTCCCGACGTCTTAGGGTTATGCTACGTTTAATCTCATCACATGAAAGACATTTCAACATCACTTTTGGTGAAATATACTGTATTTGGTTACAGGACAGAACTCAAAGTGCATTCTTACACATTTCCTGGGGATTGCTTTTTAAAAATGTAGCTGTACCAACTTTAACAATTAATTAATTAATTAATTATTCTACCGATCATCACACTTACTCAACATTACAGGCAGCTTTTTATCATCATGTCTTATTATACTGTAGATTGTCAAATATACAGTACATTGCAAATATACTAATAAAAAGTTGTAGCATCAGTTAATATATAAAAAGTTTACTAACATCATGCTTTTACCAGGTTTTGAAATTAAACTTTAAACATCCTTCAAAATAATTGTATTACAGTATAGTACACTTTCCAAAAACATATTATAGGAAAATATAAAAGTCAGGTTAATTTCTAAAGCACACTTATTTAAACTTTGTTTTTTAATTTATTTTTGGCATATTTTTTAAAAATATGCTCAAAATAATCGTTGTGACATAAAGTGCAGTAAGTTTTCATTAGAATACAAATTTTAATATAATATTTTCAGGTAAATTAGAATGTACTTAATCATATGTACTTATTTATGCTTATATTTAGTGCACTACTCACTCTTGCGCGTGCACTTTCAGACTCGATTTTGTACGCTGACTCACTTTTGCGCGTTCAAGATAATTTATGCGTTCAAACTTTCTCTCTTCTGTGCGCTCACTATCATAAAGATAGACTTATACGAACTGCAGCTGCGTTAGAACTCTGCAACTATTCCAGCCAATCAGAAACTGGAGGCGGGCAGATTCAGACTGTCTGTTTTCTGATTGGCTCTCCAGTTCTCCACTTCTAGTTTGAATTCACATCTGGAAGCTGCATCAATACGTGCGTTAGTTCTTGTGGTTATTATTTTATTTTCATCGGCATAAGGTAAATTTCATGGTCTTTATTATTTACAGTAGCTTGTAATGAAGTACATAGTTTAAACTATAGAATGTATTGTCTAATATGTTGTTGCTAAATCTTATGTACTTATGGCCTGTTTTCTGTCTCTGTGTAACAGAATCAACACACCAGGTTTAAACTAATACTGTACCTGTATATTCTAATAAGTCTGTCTTGGTTTAGACAACAGTTTAAATTTTAGTTTGTGAGACAACCTGACTTTTTATTAAACGCAAATAAACTATAGGACAGTTTTTTTTTTGTTTTTTTTTTTTTGGTAACCTTATGCAAATTAAATCTGTTGAACTCATAAATAAAATCCGCCTCATAATAACTGATGTAATGTGTTTCAAAAACAAGTTATAGTGTAGAAAATGCATTCAGTATTTGTAAATGATCCTAAACTCCTTTAGTGTACTGGTAACACATTTGCAATACTGTAGTATAGAAGACTGTGTGTACTTTTGTACTTTTATTAACCACAAAGTGTCCCTTTTTAGTATAACTGCTGCAATAAGAATAAACTCATAGTATATTAATCATGTATTTGTAACACAGTAAAAAATTGCTCTAATCTACAGGGTGGGGGCCATTTATATGGATACACCTTAATAAAATGGGAATGGTTGGTGATATTAACTTCCTGTTTGTGGCACGTTAGTATATGTGAGG
>JAQMYJ010000033.1:34347473-34360371 GCA_030014305.1 Clarias laeviceps | reverse complement strand
CCGGCCCCGCCCCCCACGCTCGCCCTCCCGCCCTCCCTCCCGCTCCCCCCCTCTCTCTCTCTCTACACTGTACGGTTGTGTGTAGACCATGTCCTGGAGTAGGAACCCTCTTTTCTCACTCTTCAGACACTGCAGATTGAAATGTCCCTGCGCTTGGCTCCGACCTCGAGTACCTTTTCAGTTCTGTAATACGTTTTCCCTGCAATCTAATTCAATCGAGACAAGTTTATGTCTGGTAACAAGTGGCTTTCTTATGGACACACCGCTGAATTCTTATCACATTGTGTACAGTATGTGTGTGTATGTATGTGTGTAACACACTTACTTTCAATATAAAACATAGCTCTGGTTTCTGCTGTCCACTTTGATCACATTTGATGATGATGATCTCATACTTACATTTATTCTGTGATGTTGATGGTCCAGTCTTTTAATTGTGTGCTTTAATAATAAAATTATGACTTTCTTGGGCCAGGAGGTGTTTAATATAAAGAAGAGTGCGTTAAGTCCCAGTTATTAACCCTTCCAATACCAAAACTTTTACCACTTGGCGTCCAAGCAGACCCCATTACCATAGATATACAGTAGATTGTAAGAATTTAATTAGGTAATATTTAGGTCTTTGCAGAAACCTAAATGTGACAGGAACCATAGTTCAAGGGTTCTATAAAGTTCCATATTAATCCATAAAGTTCCACAATGGGCAGCATGGTGACGTAGTGGTTCACACTGTCGCCTTGCACCTCCAGGTTCTGGGTTCGATTCTCTCCTCAGGACTGTGTGCATGTGTGCAGTTTGCATGTTCTCCCTGTGCTTGGCGGGTTTCCTCCGGAGACTCTGGTTTCCTCCCACAGTCTTGCAGGTCCACAGACATGGAGGTTAGGCTAATTGGTGGAATAAGCATGTGAATGTGTGTGTGTCCTGGGATGGATTGGCATACCCCACCTCATCCTCTAAGCCTCCTGCGATAGGCTCCAGGTCCCCATGACCCTGTACAGAGGATAAAGTGGAACAGACATTCCAGAATGTTGCATAAGGTTCCATGAATGTTCTCAGAACGAGAACTCTTACATAAAAATATATAATTAGAAATCATGCACATGATGAAATAAAACATAAAACCAAAATATAACTATGTTTTCAGTAACAATTGATCAAGACCCATGTCTCTCATGAAGACCTTCCCAGGAGAGCGAGACCGAAACTGAGCTCTGCTGCAGAGGAGAAGGTCATTTAGAGTCACCAGCCTCAGAAATCACCAATTAACAAACAGCACCTCAGATTAGAGCCGTTATGAAGGATTTACAGAGCAGAAGTTGCAGCTATACTGTACATCTCAATATCAGCTGTTCAAAGGAGATTATTGTTGATTATTTTGGATAAACGCCTTTCAGTATTGTTTTACAGAGTAGAAAGAGATAAACATCAGGAAAGTCCATGGAGGTAGAATAAGGGGCCGAAAAAATGTACACAAACTTCAACATGAAAAACATACGCATCTCTTCTGACGTCAGCATCAATGATGGTGCGACTACTGACATTGTTCGAGGAAACATAACACTAGTACACATTGCTGCCATAATAAAAATTCCAGTTCAGAAAAGGCCATAGATAAGAACTGTTGAAGTGTGGATTAGCATTCTTTTTTTCCTTTCTTTTTTTTATATAAAGAAACCAAAAGGTGAAATGATTTCCTGAGCAGTTTGAGGTTTCTCGTTATATTTCCTTTAAAAGAGATGGAATTTACTGTGACTTTGAAATCCAGTCTGTCAATTCTCACCTCATCTTTTCCCCTTTCATGCATTCGCTCCTAATTGTAGCGTGCGTGACCTTGAGTGTGAGAAATCCGTTTAAATCAAAACAGAGTGAGCCCTGATCTGGCAATCACATTAAACGTTTGAAGTCCGGCGATGAATCACGCTACGGTAGACGAGGAGAGAGACGGTGTTCTGCATTTCTACCACTTTATAGTGCCGTACTGATATTTTTGAAAAAGTCTTTAATGTTATTAATCATATCAAGACGGCGTCGTTTGTAACCCGATAAATGTGAAATGTGTACCGAGGCCTCTTCACCTCCTCAGCTGGAAAATCAATGCTGGCGTTTTTACATGGAGAGCGAGCCGGGGGTTTATCGCGGGGTGGTTTGGGAAGGCTGATAGGAGATAAATGCTTTGTGCGCTGGTTTAAAATCCCCACAGGCCTCAGCAAGCCATCAACGACCCGGAGAGAAATCGCTGCTCGCGCTCGCATCGGGTTTCGCTTCTGCGTATTTGTGCCTGCGAGCTGAAAAACGCAGGAGATCAGAATTAATTCCCAGCTCGTCCCTCACACACCAGGATGTGTTTAAAGTCGGATGATGGAAAGATCGGGAATGAACAGTTTCTAAACTTAAAAACCATGGAAATGCATTGGAAACTCGTCTCCACGCAAGTTAAAATCGTCTGCGTATGAGCTCTGTTATGAGAGTTCAGTAGAAAACGCACCAGAAAAGTGCTGTATTTGTTTTGGTTCCTTCGATAAAAAAAAAAAAAGAAAAAAAAAGACAACTTGGCCAATATAGAATGATTGACAGTTGTGTAGATGCTCTAAACCCTGATATTAACTGTAAGCCACGCCCCCTTCCAACAATCTCGTACCGATGCTCTCGTCTCGTGAAAGATGCGCCGACTGCGTCCTCGCTTTCCGTGACAGGAAATGGAAAATGCTAACTTTTGACTCGCATATATTTAACATCAGTTTGATGGATTTATTAGACATGGATGAAGACAGAGTCCGAAAGAGTGTTGGACATTTTCAACAACAACAACAGCAAAAAATTATTTAAATGAACTACTGTACAATGAAATTTCAAATATAGCATTTTAGATTTTTGCCTACCATAGGAAATGATTTAAACTCTATTTGTGTCAGGCCTAATGTAAAAACTCACCCTTATTAATAAAAAAATTAATACACATTATTCCTTATCAGAATTTGCCAGATAAAATGTCTGAAATGTTTTCCCTCTTATATCTTTAACCCTGACAAACAGGAAGTGATTCAAGACAGATCCAGATAACTAAGAACGTTTTCACATCAGAGCCCCGGGATCGTTTCAGAGAACACATGACCTCAAAGTCTGGTTCATTGTGATCAGTGCGAACACAAGCGTTCCATGCTGAAGAACCGTGCCCGAGGTCCTCTTGACGAGGTGGACCCGAGCGTGGTACGGCGTGGTACTCAGCATACTCGGGCACGGATGAAATCAGATACGGAAGCAGATCGCACCCGAGAACAAAAGCACATCGCTGTTTAGACGTGGCGTCATCAGTGCCGTTCGTCTCCTCTGAAATCTCGGTGTGTGCGTAACACGCTCCAGTCTCAACAGGAAGACACTCGAGAACGTCGCTCTTGACATTTTTTTTCCAGGACATTATTGATAACAGGCATAGCACAAAATTTAACTTCCTTTGTTCGATTCTTCTCTTGTGTTCAATGGTGGCTTGCAAACCGAGTAGGTGCACACTGCCACCTGGTGTATCGGAGAGTGTAAATGCGCAAATGTGTACCCGAGTACGGAGAACAAAAACAATGTGGGAGGGGAGAGGGGGAGCAATCATTCCCTAAAGCGAGACTTTAAATTCCCTCTCTCTCTCTCTCTCTCTGTAGGTGTAAGTGTAACCTGCATGCAAACAGCTGTGTGTTTGATAAGGAGAAGCTGATCTGCGAGTGTGAGCACAACACCACGGGGCCCGACTGCGGACGCTGCAAGAGGAACTACCAGGGCCGAGCCTGGAGCCCCGGGAGCTACCTGCCTATACCTAAAGGCACGGCTAATATCTGTGAGTACACACACACACACACACACACACACACACACACGGTTAGGTTCACTATCTTTTGGGAATGTGAGGATGTTCCATAGACTTTTGATATAACTGTAGTTAACTACTGCTTTATTACTGTGTGTGTGTGTGTGTGTGTGTGTGTGTGTGTGTGTGTGTGTGTGTGCGCGCACACAAGCGTACCCAGCCACACTGTCCTTTCTGTAAAAACCCCCTCTGTCTCTTCTCTTACTCCATTAACCTACTTGCAGCCCAAAGAGTGTACAGCGTGTGCACACACACACACACACACACACACACACACACAGTGATAAAGCAGTAGTAAACTACAGTAATGTAGTACTGTACGCTATATGCTTAATAATAATAAGGGAATAATATTTACATGCTTTATCAAGCACTTTGATCAGATAAGAGGTTTATGTCCTGATACATTCTTACACAATCAGTTAACCGATGTTCAATAAAGAAAACAAACTTTGTTACCTGCTAAAATAATTTTAATATAATTAAAAAATAAATTAGTATTGTTAGTGAACATAGAACATTTATAAAGAAATGTAACATATATTACTTAATATATACAGTACGAGCAGGATTTAACAATACCGTGGTACATACAATACAAAGCAGCCGGTGCCAAGAGGAATCATAAATTAAGGTTAAGAGAGATTTAATATCTATCTTTCATATTTTACTTCATTAATGTGTCTTTTCTAAATGTTGTGATTGTTTTTATATGCAAATATAGTTGGAAATTGGTAATATTGGTGATATTTTTGGGTGGCTGGAACGGATTATCTGCATTTACATTATTTCCTATGGGACACTGCGTCTCACAATAAAAAATTTTGTCTTAAGCATATGCAAAGGTGTCACTGTATTGGTGACAGGAGTGTAACTTCAGGCTCAACAAATTTGGGGTTGAGATCTCCACTCATATAGGGGGTGTCCGAGGACAATAAGCCCCCCTGATTGTTTGCTGTCTCATGATATTATGAACCTCCCAATCGTCTACTATTTCATGTTAATCCAAGAATTCCAATCCAGTAATTTTAAACCATTCCAAGTATCCTGATTCTTTCCTTTTTTTAAAGGCATTCCAAACATCCTAATTGCCCCGTCTCATGGTATTCCACGCATCCTCATGAGCTGCTTTATTTATTGATTTCCTATGGGACTTTATTTATCTTGGAGTGAGCAAGATGGCGCCACTGAGGTTGGCTGCCGTCGCGACTGCGCCAACCTCTTTTATTTTGTTTTTGTTTTTTAACTTTTAACTTTCAGTAAAACCGGCAAAACATTCACCATTGAGTGCATTAAGTACGATAGAGATACTCTTATTTCTATTGGTTTACGATGTACTTACAATTCGAAGTTTTTAACTCCGCATTCGAAGTTTTTAGCTCCGCATAAAGTGGACACAGATGCTGCTGGACACAAGACCGGGACATTGTGCTTATTGTGGCGGGAGATTTCAACAATGCTAACCTCAAATGCGCAGCGCCAAACTTTTATTAGCACATCATCTGCCCGACCAGGGGCAAAAGGACACTGGACCACTGTTGCACTACAACCAAAGACGGCTACAAGCCGCAATCTCGTCCACCTTTTGGGAAATCTGACCACGCCGCCATCTTCCTCATGTCACACCAAATATAAACAAAGGCTCAAACAGGAAGTTCCGGTTCAGAGTGAGGTCGCACGCTGGACAGACCAATCAGCGGCCGCTCTGCAAGACGCACTTGATGACGCAAACTGGGACATGTTCCGAAACAGCTCCGATGACATCAACGTGTTTACAGAAGCGGTTGTGAGTTTTATCGGGAAAAAACGGGTGATACCGTACAAAAAACGACCATCAGAACGTTTCTCAATCAGAAGCCGTGGGTGGATAAAACCATCCGCGATGCTTTGAGATCTCACACCGCTGCCTATAACGCGGGACTTGCGTCGAGGGACACGGAATCAAGGCTGCGTCATACACCGTCCGGATGGCGGTGAAAGCGGCGAAGCAACGCTACGGGAGGAAACAAGAGTCACAGCTCCAACAGAGTGACTCTAGGAGCCTATGGCAGGGACTAAGGACAATGACGGACTACAAAGCACCAACATCCGGTATGACGAACTTGGACGTGACTCTGGCAGACGAGCTGAACACCTTCTGTGCTTGCTTCGAGGCTGCAGCTAAACAGCTGCAGACCAGAAGACCAATGCCAGCACTGGAAATGCGTTCATCATCTCCGAGCATGACGTGAGGAGAACCTTCAGGAGAGTGAACGCCAGAAAAGCAGCAGGACCAGACGGCATCTCAGGTTGAGTCCTCAGAGTCTGCGCCGACCAGCTAGCACCTGTGTTCACAGAGATATTCAATCTCTCTTTATCTCAGTCGGTGATCCCCACATGCTTTAAAGAGTCCATCATTGTTCCTGTTCCAATGAAACCCCATCTTGCTTCCCTCAATGACTATCGCCCTGTAGCCCTCACCCCAGTAGTGATGAGGTGCTTTGAACGGCTGGTCAGAGACTTCATAATTTCTTCACTACCTGACACACGGGATCCAATGCACTTTGCATACTGCTCGAACTGCTCTACGGATGATGCCATCTCTCATCTCCTCCACACATCACTCATTCACCTGGACTCTCGGAAGGGGAATTATGTTAAAATGCTCTTTGTCGACTACAGCTCAGCATTTAATACCATAATTCCCTCCACACTCACCACCAAGCTAGAGCACCTGGTACTCATCTCAACTCTGTGTCAGTGGATCTCCAACTTCCTAACTGGCAGACCACAGGCAGTGAGGATGGGCAGACATGTCTCAGCCACTCTCAATCTCAGCACTGAAGCCCCCCAGGGTTGTGTTCTGAGCCCCCTGCTGTGCTCTTTGTACACCTATGACTGCATAGCCACTACGAACTCCACCACCATCATTAAGTTCGCTGACGACTCTGTCGTGGTGGACCTTATCTCTGACAACAACGAGACGGCCTACCCGGAGGAGGTTGGAAATCTGAAGAACTGGTGCCAGAGGAACAAATCTGCTCCTGAACGTCAACAAGGCAAAGGAGCTGAAAGTGGACTTTAGTACTAAGCAGGAGAGGAACTACCAGACCCCCGCCATCAACTAGAGCCCAGTGGAGAGAGTGAACAGCTTCCGATACCTCGGTGTTCACATCACGCAGGAACTGTCACATCAACACCATGGTGAAAAAAGGCCTGGCAGCGTCTCTACCACCTCAGATGCTTGAGAGACATTATACTGCCCTTTAAGGTGCTTAGGAACTTCTACTCCTGCACCATAGAGAGCATCCTGATGGGAAAAATCTCAATCTGGTTTGGGAACAGCACCATGCAGGAGAGGCGAACCCTACGGAGGGTGGTTCGATCAGCTGACCTTTAATAGTTCTACAACAAACGGTGCTGGACCAAGGCCAGAAAGATAGTGAAAGACTTCAGCCATCCCAACAATGGACTGCGGTCAGGAAAGCACTTCCGCTCCCTGAAGGCCAACACTGAGAGACTGAGGAGGAGCTTCTTCCCGCAGGCTATACGAGCTCTCAATCACAACACCACATAGGACTTAACACTCACACGCTTGCACATTTTGCACACCTCAGGACTGCAAACTTTTTACTTTTTACTAGGAAACACATACGTTCACACATGGAACATTTGCACATTTGCACATTTTTGCACACTGTGAACTTAAACTGCAACCTTGCACATTATTTTGCCGATAACTTGACACGGTGCTACACTACACTACATTACATTTCCAATATACGTCATTGTACTATATTATATTTTTATTATATATTCTTTAATTTCTTTATATTTCTATTTTATTCTACTATTTTATTTTCATCATCTTATTACTTGTATATTATGTAAATTTGAAAGTATTTTTTTTATTCTCTTATTCGCACTAAAACTTTCTTTTGAACCTCTTTTCTTTTGTAATATTGAGGTCAACAGCAGTCGTATATGCATTTCACTTCATATCATACTGTGTATGACTGTGTAAAATTTGTATTTGAATTCCCAAAACAATCCTCTTTTTATGGCATTTCGAGCATTCTGATTTGAAGCGATGTGTTGAAGCATTTCAACATCCTGATCGGTGGTCATTCTGTCTCATTTGAAACATGGCACCTGGACCTCATGTGCCGTGGCATTTCAAGGGTGCTGACTGGCTGTCATGGCATTTCATTCCTCGTGTCAGGATTGGCTGCGGTGTCATGGCATTTTGAGCATCACACTCGACCACTGTGTCTGAAATTTTTAGCCCAGTGACTGGTTTGCTGTTGAAGAGCAGTCCTAGCATGGTGATAGGCTGCCATGTTGCGGCAGGTTGGCGATTTGATTACTCCTCAGCTGTGTCTGGAGACTGACTCTGGAGCAGACGTTAGTTCCAGAGCTAACCGTCCTGATTATACAGAGCAGGTGTGTGCATTAGAGAGGAAACTACATTCTGTAGGAGGGTGATCTCCGAGAACACGTTTAGTGATCGGTGAACTATGTGACAGTCAGACCTGCAGGTACTGTATACCACGTCTGTATCGTTGTATGCATAAGTTATGACATGTCAAGCTGCTGAGGTATTGTAGGAATGCTGGATAGATGACCATATTATCTTTTTTTTTTCCTTTTTTCAACCTCATTAAGAAGACTACATAGCCAGGATCTCATCAGCGCTCTGGAAATACAGACATTTAAACTAAGAGGTGTTAAAAATAAAATAAAAAATCCTTTCAGACAGGTTTGGGTGTCAGTGTCACTAATGCCTCTGAGTGTACCGCTTTATGGCTCAGTTATCTAATAATGCCATAACGCAGCCCAGTCTATGTCTGTCCTCTCAAAATAAAGACAACTCACTCTCTCATCTCAGGTAAAAAAATAAATAAAAAATACACCTTTTATTGCACTTGCACTGGTCATATTTTTTTTTAAAACCAATTACCGCTGCTTTTTCAGCTTATGGAAGATGGATAGATGTGGGAGTAAATCATACAAAAAAAAGAGGTATTTTTATGCTACATATCAACTGGTGTGATGCAAAAAGCTTGAAGACGGTCAACACAGGAAAGTGTGTCGTGTCTGTAAGAGGACAAGGGTGACAGAGAAAGAAAAACAAGGAGCTATCAGTGTCTTTCCCTTCCTGTAGGGAGGCCGTGTTTGCCCTCCGTGTTGGAGAACGTGAAGACGAGTGATGGGTCTGTAAATTAGCCGTGACAGGCCATTTCTGCAGGGGAAGTGAGGAAAGTGCAGACATTTTGTCTCAAGCCCTAAAACACATCGTTTTATAGAGCGATATGTTCCACCTTTCTCATATCCTGGACTTTTCAAAAACATTGAAAAAGAAGGACTTGCAGGAGAACAGATTCTTCTTTCACTTTACACTTACTGTCTCTAGCCGTTTTTTGGAGTAATGATCTTCGTGTTAGCATACAGAAGGGGGGGGGGTAAACTTTTGCCCCAAAATAAGTCTCCACCACCATCATCAAGTCAGGCTGCTTTTAAAGATAACATATGAGTTTATGAAGTATGTTAGTGTAGTCTTAAAGTCTTTAATTTCCTTTCCAATGATAAGAATTATTACTATTATTATTTATTAATGTTGATATTATTCATAATTATTATATTCGTATTTTTTGCACATCTGTCACACTTAAATGATCAAACCATTTTTATTATTACACAAAGATGACAAGAGTAAATACAAAATGCGGTTTTTAAATGATGATTCAAAAAAATGCTGCTCAAACCTACCTGAGCCTGTGTGAAAAACTAATTGCTCCCTTACTACTGTAAATCACGAATGAACTACGATTTCACACCCGTATTACTGCCGGACCTGTTAAATCAAAAAAATCACTTAAAAAGAATCTGTCTGGCAAAGTGAAGCCTGCTTAAAGATTTAAAAAAAGTAGCATGATCTAAAAAAAGATTCAAGAACAGATGAGAAACAAAGTAATTGACGTGTACCAGTCTGGAAAGAGTTACAAATCCATTTCTAAGTCTTTAAGTGTCCATTATGCACAAATAGAGAAAACTTGGAACAGGGGTGAACCTTCCCAGCAATGACTGGCCGACCAAAATTACTCCAAGAGCACAACAGTGACTCGTCCAGGAGCTCATAAAAGAACCCAGAAGAACATCTAAACAACTGCAGGCTTCACTTGCTTCAGTTAAGATCAGTGTTCATGATTCACAATAAGAAAGAGAGACTGGGGGGGTAAGAATGGCATCTATGGGAGAGTTCCAAGGCGAAAACCACTTTTGACCAAAAAGAGACAAAAGTTTAACTTTTTGGAAGGTGTGTCCCGTTACGTCTGGTGTAAAACTAACACAACGTTTCATAATAAGAAGATCGTACCAGCTGTCAAACATGGTGGTGGCGGTGTGATGGTCTGGGACTTTGCAGCTTCAGGACCTGGAACGACTTGCCATAACAGAAAATCCTGAAGGAGAATGACCTCAGACTCAAGCGCACTTGGTTTATGCAGCAGGACAATGATTCAAAACACACCAGCAATGTCCAACTCTGAATGGCTCAAAAAATACAAAATTGGGGTTAAACCCAGATTAAATTTTTTTTTTTTAATTAATTAATTTATTTATTTTTGTTATGTGCTGTAAGCTGTAACCTAATCACCCATCAGGGACCCTGGCATGGTTATGCACGATAGTTTAAAAATAGATAAGGCATAAATTCCACACTGGCCAAAGGAAGCATGTGTTCAGCATCAGTGATGAGGACAGAACTGCATTTGCATGAGTGTGTGCAGGAAGAATAATTCATGGCTCTGTTTAACCACGAGCGATAGAATGAAATTCACACAAAAAATAAACATGCATTTTATCCAAATTAATCAAGCGCATCTGGTTATGAAAAGAGCTCAGTTTAATAGCAAAATTGGATTTCTCTGGAGTCCGCATGCAGTCTGTCTTGCTATACTTGAATGCACTGTTTGCTCTAATGTGCAGATATTACTATAACATAGCATATAACATGTCGAATTCTGGATTCTGATTGGTCAAAAAACAAGGAATTGATTAATTTTCTATAACAACGTCTCTGACAGCAGATCACAGATTTATCTCAGTGCACTCCTTCTGATATGGTATCGTTTCTATAGCAACCTTCTAGACAAGTGAAAGATAGCCGAACTTGGAATCACATGATCACGGCGTAACAGGAACGGAGCTGCTGTCACATCTGGAGCTGACAGAGGCATCGAGAGTGAGTGATGGTTCACGCTCACATCAGCACTGAACCCCGGGCTTTAATTAGCACATATTAGAGCGGAGAGGCAGATGTCAGATTGATTCTCGCCATCGTTGGACATTCATGAATCACAGAGGTGTCTCCGTGTCTCGCTGGTATCGTTCAGAAGAAAATCTCTTGAGAAGTGGAAAAAAATGTGAGACGAAGAACTTGTTCCCAACTTCAATGTGATACAGCAACCAAAGCGATCCAAGTGAAAATGAACAGAAATGTTTTATGGGAATAAAAGAAACAAGAATAAAACATGAAAGGATAAAACTAAACTTCACGCAATCTGGTTGTGCGCTGTAAGTGTGACATCGATGAAGTGATTCTGAACAACCGTAAAGACGAAACTGGTAAAAAAAAAAGTGTCTCACCTACTATAGATGCAAAGTGAATTTGCATAAAGGATCATATAACACCATTTTTCATAACACTTAACGCTTCTTATCTCCCAATCCATGCTTTGTTTTTTTGTAAACATGCATACACGTTTATAGTTTTATCAGATAAAAAGAAACTATTTTTTTTTGTATTTGCTAAATACAATTTTATGCGCTTTTATGTCTGTAGTGTCCGTAACCTTTTTGAAATCAAATCTTTTAAACCTTAATTGTTGTTCAGATGAAACTTGGCCAATTTAGATTTCGTAAACCTGAAAAAGTGTATTATCCTAAAATGCTAAATTGTTTAGCATATTTTATGCTTCTAGAAGCTTTAACCAATTTTAGTATTAATACTTATAAAGAAATATGAATAGTTTGCATTTAAAATGATTATTGTTTGAAGCGAGACAGTATAACGCTGAAAAATGGGACATTTTCCGGACACATATAAAATCATCTCTCCAAAGCGGTTTTTGGAGAATTGGACACTTCTATGTTATATAAACCTCAGAAGTAGCATCTTTGCCACACACATTTTCTGTATTATATGTTTAACATAAAAATTTAAATAAAAATGTTGTTGGCCGATAAATAACAAGATCAGCCTTTTCTATTATCAGGCTTTTTTGGCATCTTCTTGGTTTCATGGTACTGCCTAAAAAGATGTACAGAAAAAATTCCTAACCATTAAATGTAACATGGAACTCCATGAAGAACCTCATCAACAAGTGGAGAAAACAGGCACCTCAGTGACATCACTGAGAACAATTTTGACTGAAGGGCAAAAACAAAACTAGGGAAGCTGCTGAGTGACCTGCAGCAATGTGATAGTAATCTATCATATCCCTTAAATGTCTGGACTATGATAGGTTGGCTAGATGGAAGCCCTTCTTCAGGAAAAAAAAAACATCCAAGCCCCAAATCACTCTAATACATATGGGAGCTACTGAGCTAAAGGTAGACCTTTAGTCCTAAAAGCTATTTCTCACATAAAAACAAGCATGCATCACCCCGAGAACACTGTGCCTGCAGAGAAGCATGGTGGTGGCAGCGTTGTGGTATGTGCTTGCTTCATTTGGTTATAGTTCCACCTAAACTACCTAAAGCTCAAATCTTAGTTAAAAAAGGAACAGCTTCAAGAGAGGACGATTCACTTCACTATTTTTGTGGCTCAGAAACATGACAATCAAATCATTCTTCTGGAATGGTGTGAAGCGAGCTGTGCACAGGAGATGCTTAGACAGATTTGATAGATCTGGAGCAAGATTTAAGGAAAAGAAAAAAATGGAGGGAAATTATAGTCAAAAGAAGTTTTGGGATGTGTTTTATATAAAATACACTATATCACACTGTAACACCCTATAAAACACTGTAGCACTTTATATCACTTTGTTACACCCTGTAACAAGC